>CM045728.1:52924849-53112349 GCA_024760905.1 Plotosus lineatus
AGAAATGAAGTGTGTATCAGTGTGGCTCTCGAAGTTAAATCAAACTGCACACCACTACTCAGAAATGTTTGGGTACATTGTTTATGTTTTTGGTGGCATGGTGGCGTAGTGGTTAGCACATCTGCCTCACAGCAAGAAGGTCCTGGGTTCGATTCCCAGCTTGGGTGTTTCTGTGCAGAGTTTGCATGTTCTTCTTGTGCTAGTGTGGGTTTCCTGCGGGTACTCTGGCTTTCTCCCACAGTCCAAAAACATGCAAAGGTGTACCCCACCCTCGCCCGGAGTTGGCTGATTAAGTGTTTCAGAAAGTGAATTTTAATTTTTGGCTATTTTGAATGCTGGCATCTCAAACCATAAACATATACTAGTATATAATATTTACATAGTTTGTGGGCCCTATTGCTTCTCTAACATGGGGTAGTCTACCTTACCAAGCTAAACCAAATTAACAACAGCTACTTGCCTGAAGTTATCAAACATTTTTGGAAATTTTGAACATTTTACTGGGTTTGTGAATGGGCAACAAACTTCAAGAGTTGGCATAGCTTCAGGTTTCAATGTTAGCTTTGTAATCATGCAGCTGACAACTGAGCAGTTGAGCTTAGCTTACATTGATATGGTGCTCATGGGTCCAACGCTTGCAATGGAGATACTCAGTTGGGCGCTTTGTGGGAAGAAATTGGAGTACTTAGAGAAAACACGCAGGAAGAAGATGTGTGTGGACTTTGTATGTTCAGTCGTATTTGAGTGGGTTTCTCCCAGGCACTCCAGTTTCTCCCACATTACTACATAATTGCAAATTAGAATAATTGATTGTTCCAAACTGCCCTCAGGAGGGAGTGTGTGTGTGTGTGTGTGTGTGTGTGTGTGTGCGCGTGTGCATGTGTGTGTGCGTGTGTGTGTGTGTGTGTGTGCGTGTGTGCGTGCGTGTGTGTTTTGACCATGTAATGGACTGGTGAAATTCATCTAGAATCAGCTAGGATGGGCTCCAGCCTCCCCATGATCCGAATAAAGGATTTAAAAAAAAAACAGAAAATAAAATCTGAATAAATATTTGATCATGGCACACTGGTGGCCTGGGGGTAAAGCGCTGGATTACCACTCTAAAGGTTGGGGGTTCAAGCACCACTGTCAACGGTTGTCACTGCTGACCCCCTCAGTGCAGCTTGGGTTATCAAAGGCCAGCCATGTCTCTCACTGTTTGTGGTGAGTGGCATGGATGAGAACCATTGCTGACTTTTGTCAAGAGTAGGCTCCATAGCTGTGTGCATGTTTCTGCCCTGCGAAGGCCTGACGAGCTGCCAGGGTGTACTCTGCCTTCACCCAGAGTTGGCTGAGATGGGCACCAGACTCCCCGTGGCCCTAATTTGGATTAAGCAGTTCGGAAAATGAATGAATGAATGAATGAATGATGCTAATTGATCATTTAAGAGTGCTGAGGGAATTTTTCTTTTTTACATTATTAATACAATAATAAAGTAACTGCTCAGTTCATAATGCTGATTTTTTTTGACAAAACTGAACTTGGCTTTGTGCAAATGTTAACGGTAGTTTAAATCAACCAGCGTTACAGTTAAACTGTTTGTATTGCTGTTTGTCCTGGTTTTAATGTGAATCAGGTGATTATTTATTCTACCAAGATGATGTTCTAGTGCTATAGTGATATAGGCTGTCCATGGGGAGAAGATGTATCCTGAGACTCTGTCAATGTAGGACAATGCTATCAATCCCTAATAGAGCTTTCGTTCAGTGCCACTGATCTAGAAGAGCACAACTTCTTCATTTATATTTATATGTGGGGTTTTTTCCTTTTTTCCTTTCCCCTCATTTTTTGTTTTTCAAAGTCTATATTAGAGACGGAGTATGAGGAAATGTGCATGTTGTTGTGCCTGCATGATTCAGTCAGTTTATAGTACTGCAAGCAAAGAGAGAGGGGGGGGAGACAGAGAGATAGAGAGAGAGAGAGAGAGAGAGAGAGAGAGAGAGAGAGAAATTGGGTCAGCGATCTAAATACCAAGTACAATGTCAACGGCATTACATACTTCACTGATCGCTTGTTTTTCTTGCTTGTGACGTTTCTACTCTTCATCCACTACATCCACAAATCCTTCTTTAGATTTTCTGAGGATAATAATATTCCATCTTGTTGAAAAGTCCACTTTTCCTTTATTTTTATATTTAAATTCCAAAGAAAATAAAAAATATCTCAAGTCTTTGTCTATTGATCTATTTTTCCTGAACTGTCCTGTGATGCTGTGAGCAATTTTACATAATCTCAGTTATGTATTCAGGGTATTTGTGAATCATGTCCATCAGTAAGTTTTGTGCATTGCATTTTCTTTTTGGGATAGCTAACAAATAGTAAACAGACTCTGTGTCCAAAATGTTGCAAATTTTCCTTCACATTTCTATTGTCATTCCTGCGTTTATCATATTACATGAAAGGAAAAAAGTCACCGCAGGAGTATATGACGAGCTGTGATTAGTAAATAATGGGGAGCTGAGAGATCATTGAAAGCCAAGAAATGTTTTGTACCTTCTTTGTCCTAGTGCTGGGAAAATCACATAATGAGTTCCAAAAGCATAAAAGATTGAAACATCTCTCCCTCTTTTACTTTCTCTCTATTTTTTCCTCCTCTCACCTCCCACACCGGTGCTGGGAGCGAGTCACAGATTTGGTGGAAGTGAAAACAAGGAAAAGCTTTTATCTTGGGGAGAATTGCAACGCTTTCTTGCTTTCCCGCTGTTTTGTCTCTCTCTCTCTCTCTCTCTCTCTCTCTCTCTCTCTCTCTCTCGTTCTCATTCTCTGACGTGTCCCATTCAGACACGTGCACACTACCAAAAGCTTGAAAAGGTGTTACACTTGTTAAACAGCACTATGCTGGTGGGGTTGGAGATCTTGTGAGGGTTTTAGGGCCCAGCACTCAGATAACTGAATGAAGCTATACACACATTTACAAGTATATCAGCTTCCACACACTTAAGATTCCACACTCTCAAGATGTATTTTTGGTTCTTTGTCCATATTAGTATTTTATTATTTCCACTTGGCTAGCAGGTGAATTCAAATTGGTACTTCTCTAAAGCCTTCTTTAAATGTTTTTCCACAAAATTTAAGATGGCAGCATATTTTTTTATATAAAACATCAACTTCCTTCTATCACTTTGTTATATATTCTTTACACTCCTCAGTTCATGTTTTTTTATCCTCAGCCTGTCAGATGGGCTTCTTTAAAGCCGTGTCGGGTTCGATTTCATGCACCAACTGTCCAGCTAATAGCAGAACCAGCTTGGAGGCTTCTAAAGTGTGTGAGTGCCGAAGTGGGTTCTACAGGGCGCCAAGTGATGGCAACACTACTGCCTGCACTGGTAAGAACTACATGGTCTTTACAGATTCCAATAGTTAAAAAATATTAACGATTGTGACTATTATTTACTCAGACTTTATCATTTCTGACCCATGAAAAGCCATCAAATAAGTCATGGTATTGCATCATTTCCAAAGATAACTGAATTATTGCACAGTTACCATTGAATAATTTGAATGATGATCCCAGATTTTCTTTCATTATATAATTATTCTGAGTGGAATAATGATTTAATGATGACTCCT
Organism: Plotosus lineatus; assembly: GCA_024760905.1. Lineage (NCBI taxonomy): Eukaryota > Metazoa > Chordata > Actinopteri > Siluriformes > Plotosidae > Plotosus > Plotosus lineatus. The sequence continues at coordinate 52,928,460 of CM045728.1, forward strand.
TCACTGAAAATGGCATACACACACTCAAGAGCCATGATCAGTGAGGCTAAAATCCTAAAAATTCAACAAATCACTGTCCCAGAAAATACAAGAAACCAACAAAATATGGTGTCCACATTTTTAATGGAAAAAAACCAACATTAAGATTCATACAAACTACATTGAACAGACTGGACATACCCTTTTGGTACTGGAAGCATATTCAGTTTGTAAATTAACCATTTAATTAACTTATACTTCGAAGTAAAGTTAGTTATTTGTTCACGCTACAGTTATTTGTTAGCTCTGGAAGAGTAGTGAGTTACTCTGACAGTCTCACCACTGTGATGTCCGATAAATGCAGATTCAAGCCCCACTATCAGAGTGTTGTCATTGCTGTCACCCAGTGCAGCTAACTGGGTTATCAAAGGCTGGTCATGTCCCTAACTGTCTGTGGTGAGAGGCATGTAAAAGAACCATTACTGACCTTTGTCAATAGTAGACTCAAGGGGTTGTCGTAAAAGTGTTCATTCAACTTTTTCCCCTTTTGGTGTATAATTGTTAATTATTTTGTCACAACTCCTCGAATGAGTACAATATTTCATCAGATGTTCCCAAAGCCAGGCCTGGTGGACCCTCTTTCCTGTGCATTTTAGTGTTTTCCTTGTTTGTAACACATCCGATCAATTAATAGATATTTGTGGTTTGAAGTGGATGAGACAGAACAGGGAAAGCACTAAAATGTGCAGGACAGGAAGTCCATTAGAGCAAGGGTTTGAGAACCTCCAATATGTCTCATTCAATAGGTAAAGGCAAAGTCCTTTGGGCTTTTTACACCAGAGCCATAGTGGCTCATCAGGCCGGTGCTTATCCCCGGTTTCCATAGCGTGAAGCAACTAGGAGTACAACTCCTCCTGGATGGGACGCTAGTCCATCGCAGGTTACCTTCCCAGTATATTTTTACTGGTACCCATTTATACTGCTGGGTGAACAGAGGCACACTTGTGGTTAAGACCTTGCCCAGGGGTCTTAGCACAGTGAGGTTCTAACTGGGATTTGAACACATAACCTCCCGATCATGAGCACAGCATTCTAACCACTACGCCGCCAGCCCCAGCCTCATTCAGTAATTACTTATTTAATCAGTAGTATGGTTCAAAAAAGTCGTTCTGGAGGCTCAGATGAGTCGCATCATCATCACAGCCTCTCAATGGGGGCAGAGGAACAGCCAGACGTTATGCAACAGGTAAAGCTCTATGCAGCAGATAAATAGGGCAGAGTGGGGGACAAAGTGTAGATTTGGGTTTCTTTGCCAACTCTGTCACAACTATGGGAGAACCAGCTTAAAGATCACTATTCACAAGCACAAACTGTGTTTTATCTTGAATTATTAGTTAATTTTGGCTGAATACAAAGTTTTACTGACAAAATCACCCCATCTCACAGGGCATAGTATCTCTTATTCACCTGTTTTACATCTCATCATTGTTCTTTGCATCTGTTTACAATAGGAAGACCTCGTCTTATGCATGAGTAAAAACTTAGTAGTGCAATCTCAATTCATAGAAAGTGAAAAAAGTCTGACATCATCTTTTAAGAAATGGAGAAAGGCATGCAATTTCAAGAGGATTAAAAGTAATATAGAAGATTTTTTCTCTCTCTCACTCTGTCTCTCGCTGTCTCTCTCTGTCTTACACAGAGAGAGAAAGAGAGAGAGAGAGACAGAGACAGAGAGAGAGATTTCATCCAAAATGTTTGGACTATACAGTACTTCAAACGTACCAGATTTTTAATACGCGTTCATGTCGGTGTTGATAGTCGTCATCTTGTTCTGATGATTGTTCAGTGCTCTCACACCCACCTGGCATGTGCACTATGTTTGTGTTCTCCAGATCATCACACCCACTGCAGGGATGTCTGAGACTTGTGTACATGAGTAAACAAAGGTTTTCAGAAAGACATTGTAATTGATTCTGTTTTTTAAACGCAAGTACTGTATATTATGCTTACTTAATATGAATATCCTGTTTGGTGAGTAATAAAGAAACATCTGGAACAAATCAATGAAGCAAAATTGATGGGGAAATAAGTAATAATTTAATTAATTACTGCAATCTGTTATAAAATGATGACTTTTTTATAGTTTGAAGAGCAACAGATGTTGAAAGCTAATTGTACGCTGATTCAGAACATATTCACTTTAAATTCAAACTAACTTATTTCAGGCAGTAACTCTTTTAACTCTTAAATAATATAATATAATCCAATATGATAGGCTTATTGTGTAAATGTGAACACTAATGTGGCACAACATTGCTGTAACTGCCACATGGTAATATACTGGAGATACAATCAATAACCAGTCTTTTCTACACTGCTGTAAGTGCAGTACAGAAGTAGAATTTTGTCTAGGAGGTGTAGTTGGCAGGTCATGTGATGTAAATTGACAGATGTCAGCCAGAGCCTTTGTTTGGAAATAATTATTAGTATTAAAGTTGGTAAGTTACCCTGAGAGTTTTAAATGTACAAAAAAAACTTTTCAAGGGTCAAATGAGCAGGTGCTCAAACATGTTCAGAAACATTTCATTATTTAAAGATTAAAACATATGGAAACATTGAGTATGCGTGTGTTTGCCTTTCCAGCTCCCCCCTCTGCTCCTGTGTCACTCTCCTGGGAGTACGAGAGCACAGAGGGAGGAGTGTCTCTACGCTGGAAGCCCCCACTGGACCTGGGGGGTCGGACTGAAGTCACATATGGTGTAGTATGCAGAATCTGCCCCTCCACCACAGAGAACCACCCTGGGGCCTGCTCCTGGTGTGGGGATTCGGTCACTTATGCACCCTATAAAAGTGGCCTCAGACAAACTAAAGTCACCCTTAGCAATCTACTGACCCGAGTCACATATCTCATACAGGTATGTAGACTACTTATGACACAAGCGCACTCAACTAACATCAGAATATTTCAACAAAAAGAACATGACTAAAAGGATATTAATTGTATCTAATATTATAATGTGTGATTATTAATGTTTATATAAATAATATCATTAATGCATTATTTTGAATGTATGAATGATGGCACAGTAACTCGTATTACATATGGAATTAATTTTTTAATTTATTTTTTAAATAATTTAATGCCACAAATAATGACACACACACACACACACACACATACACACACACACACACACACACACACACACACATATATATATATATATATATATATATATATATATATATATATATATATATATATATATATATATAAAATGTGTGTGTGTATGTATGTATATTGAGAAAATATCACTTCAAATAAAAAGAAATCTAACTGAAATCTAAAATTGCAAATAAAAAGTTTTTCCACATATTCATCTTCTTCATTAATTGCTTTACAGGGTAGCAAGGTGGTGTAATGGTTATGACGTACTCTGGTTTCCTGCACAGTCTAAAGACATGCACGTTAAGCTAATTGGCTGTCACAAATTGCCTCTAGATGTGAGTGTGAATGATTCAGTGTGAGGTCTTGCAATGAACTGGCAAGTTACTCAGAATGCACCCTGCTCTAATTAAGAGTCAAGATAGGTTCTAACTTCTTTGTGACATTAGTAGGGTTAAGCAGTTCAGCAAATGAGTAAATGAATGAATATACAAATGAATAATGTTTTTTGAGAAAAATTGATCATTATATTTATGTAAAATCACAGCTGTTTAGCTCATGAGAGATTTCTCTTATGAATGTTTGTTATCCTGTGTTCTTGAACACCCCACTTTCTCTTCTTCCTTTCGGCTTTTTCCTTTTCTCAGGGGTCGCCACGGCGAATCATCTGATTCACACATTTGATTTTTCATAGATTAGGATGCCCTTCCTGACACAACCCTTTAGCAAGGGACAGAAGCACGCTGACGGCTTTGCAGCCTAATCTTTACGAAAGTCAGCAATGGTTCTTTTACATGCCTCTCACCATAGACAGTGAGAGACATGGCCCACCTGTGATAACCCAGTTAGCTGCATTGGGAGGACAGTAACAACCTTGTGGAGCGTGAGACTCGAAACCCCAACCTTAGGATCAGCGATCCAGCGCCCATTACCACCAGACCACCACTGCCCTGAACTTTCTCTATATTTGGTTTATTACTTCTTGGTTTTCTCGAAGAACACTGGGTGGTACTATGTAGTGGGATTTTTATAAAAATTTATTTCCCTGCCATCAGAAACAAAATAGTTTATTGATCCCGGAGGAAATTATTTGTACACAGTTGTTCCATACAATGTAAGAATGAAATAACAATAAAGTCTTAATAAAAAAATTAAAGTATATAAATATAAATATACCATAATCGACGTAATAAGCACCTGCTCCAATAAGCCCCACCCCATCCCACCCCCCAGTGTTTTTTGTCTTACCCCTAATAACCGCCCATGTGTACTGGTAACAAAATCATAGATCAAACTTAGCAATTTTGTTCGATCAGTCTCTGTAACCGTAAAATGAGGCGTTCACTGCCGGTAAAAGTGAGTTTACACGGTATTTCACGATCCCCTGCTACTGGTTGGAGGTCGCAGGGATGCCTCACTTTCCATGGTTAATGGGGACCAAGGCCCCCCCGCGACCTCCGATTTCCGCGAAGTAAAATCGACCCTCCTGAGTGACTTATACGTAGATGCATATGTGTGTGTACAATATCAGTAAATGCATATCCAATGCTATTAATGCTTATAATAGCAATTAAACATTAAAAAATATTCCATGAGATGCAAATAAAATATAAATACACACATATACAGATGCGCACGCACACAGATGCGCGTGCATGCACTCAGATGCGCACCTGTCAACAATGTAACTAGTTTTGACAGGAGGTTTTGGGTCGTTTTTTGTTTTGTATTGGTTTAGGGTTTTATTTTGCATAACTGGCCTTGTTTTTGCGGCATTTTTCTTAACCTTTTCCCCTATTCTTCCTTAGTTTCCTTATTTTTTAATTCAATGCACTGACGCCGCATGAATTGAAGCTCAAAGTAGCAAAGGATCCCTCTATATACATATACACATACATACATACATACATACATACATACACACATACATGCATGTGTCTAAAATTAGAATTTATTAATGTCTATATAGAACACATACAGAATGAATCCTGTCAGTGAGTGATATGTACAGTATTAGCAGTATAATAAAAAGTAGAATGTAAATATATGACAATGGATGTTGTTGCTATACGGAGGAGTTGTTCAGTTTAATGGCCACAGCTAGGAATAATTTCCTGTGTTGTTCACTATTGCATTCATGTGGTATCAGTCTCTCAGTGAACGGCTCAAGTGACTCATCAGCAGGTTAAGCAGGTGCGAGATGTGGTTCAGTATTGTCCTTATTTTGGACAACATTCACCTCTATGACACCACCATCAGAGGATCCAGCTCCATCCCAACAATGTTACTGGCCCGGTTTTTTCAGTGTATTGATATTTGCAACCCTTAGCCTGCTGCCCCAGCATGCAACAGCATAGAAGATAGTGCCAGCTACAAGAGACTCATAGAACATCCTGAGCAGTGTTAAATGATCTTACCCAGCTCAAAAAATAGAGACTGCTGTGGTCCTTCTTGCCTTCTTGTCACGTCTGGTAGTGTTCTTAACCCAGTCCAGTTTATTATTGGTATGAATTTATTGGTGTCTGTTATTCTCCACCATTTCAACATTGACACCCTGAATGGATATTTCATCACCTTTACTGATACGTCTGACTACAGCCGGGTCATCAAAAAAAATCTGAACATGGCAGGTCTCTGAAGTCAGTTGTGTAAGCAGGTGGGAAGTTCTATTCAGTATTGTCCTTATTTTGAACAATCCTGTGTGTGGCTACAGCCACACATACTGTGGTCTTTTGGTCAGTTTGTCCACAATCCAAGACACAAGAGGCATCCACTTGCATTACTGTCAGATTCTCACTGAGGGTGTTGAATGCTCTGGAAAAGTAAAAAAGAACATCATGACTCTCACAGTGCTCGCTGCCCAGTCCAGGTGGGTGTATACACAGTTAATCAGGTAGATGATGGCATCCTCAACTCTGAAACGAGGCTGGTAGGCAAACTGAAGGGGGTCCATATGTTGTCTACCATGGTTTGAAGTTGACATGTGACGTCAGTGCCGCGGGTCTGTAATCCTGGGAGCCACTGGGACGTGAGGTCTTTGGGACAGGAACGAGGCATGATCATTATAAAAAAAAATAATAATATGCATTTTCAACAATAAGCAATTTTTAACTTGGTCCAGTTTAAAGCAGTGCGGGATCTGGAGAAAAAATAATGGCAGTGACGGCAAAACGGTGATTTGAATTATACAGAAATTTTAAATGTGACAATATTTTATGAATGTTAGTTTATACAATACAGTGATATATATAAATCTTAAATAGATAAGTGACAGAGAGGGAGGGATATGACCGTAGATTGTGGAAAGAGAGGAGTAGCCATCGTAAAACGTTCACTTCTTCTTCTTTTCCTTTCGGCTGTTCCCTTCAGGGGTCGCCACAGCAAATGATCTGCCTCCATCTCTCCCTATCCTCTGCATCTTCTACTCTTACTCCAACGACCTTCATGTCCGCCTTCACTGCATCCATAAATCTTCTCTTTGGTCTTCCTCTGGGCCTTTTGCCTGGTAGTTCCAACCTCAGCATCCTACGACCAATATACTCACTATCCCTCCTCTGTACATGTCCAAACCATCTCAATCTAGCCTCTCTGACTTTGTCTCCAAAACATCTAACATGTGCTGTCCCTCTGATGTACTCATTTCTGATCCTATCCATCCTCGTTACTCCCAAAGAGAACCTCAACATTTTCATCTCTGCTACCTCCAACTCTGACTCCTGTCTTTTCCCCAGGGCCACTGTCTCTAAACCATACAACATTGCTGGCCTCATCACCGTCTTGTACACTTTTCCCTTCATTCTTGCCGATACTCTCCTATCACACATCACACCGGACACTTTTCTCCATCCATTCCAACCTGCCTGCACGCGCTTCTTCACCTCTTTTCCACACTCTCCATTGCTCTGGATTGTTGAGCCTAAGTACTTAAAATCCTCCACCTTCTTTATCTCTGCCCCTGTAACCTCAAAGTTCCTCTTGGGTCCTTGTCGTTCACACACATGTATTCTGTCTTACTAAGACTAACCTTCAATCCCCTCCTTTCCAGGGCATACCTCCACCTCTCTAGATTTTCCTCCACTTGGTCTCTGCTCTCACTACAGATCACAATGTCATCTGCAAACATCATAGTCCATGGAGATTCTTGTCTAACCTCATCTGTTAGCCTGTCCATCACCATAGCAAACAAGAAGGGGCTGAGAGCTGACCCTTGATGCAGTCCCACCTCCACCTTGAACTCTTCTGTCACACCGACAGCACACCTCGCCACTGTCTTACATCTATCATACATGTCCTGCACCACTCTAACATACTTCTCTGTCACTCCAGACTTCCTCATACAATACCACAGTTCTTCTCTCGGCACCCTGTCATATGCTTTCTTCAGATCCACAAAGGCACAATGCAGCTCCTTCTGACCTTCTCTGTACTTCTCTATTAACATCCTCAAAGCAAACACTGCATCTGTGGTGCTCTTTCTTGGCATGAAACCAAACTGTTGTTCACAAATGCTGACCTCTGCCCTTAGTCTTGCTTCCACTATTCTTTCCCATAGCTTCATTGTATGGCTCATCAACTTTATCCCTCTGTAGTTGCCACAACTCTGTGCATCGCCCTTGTTCTTAAAAATGGGCACAAGCACACTTCTCCTCCATTCCTCTGGCATCTGCTCACTTTCTAAGACCTTGTTGAATATTCTTGTCAGAAAATCTACTGCTACCTCCCTAGACACCTCCATACCTCAACTGATATGTCATCAGGGCCATCTGCCTTTCCACTCTTCCTCCTCTTCAATGCCCTCCTCACTTCTCCCTTACTAATCTTTGCTACTTCCTGCTCCTCAACGGTCACCCCTTCTACTCTTTTTCTCTCTCATTTTCCTCATTCATCAGCTCTTCAAAGTACTCTTTCCATCTTCCCAGCACACTTCTGTCATCAGTCAATACATTTCCCTCTCTGTCCTTTATCACTCTAACTTGCTGCACATCTTTCCCATCTCTATTTCTCTGCTGTGCTAACCTGTATAGATCATTTTCTCCCTCCTTACTGTTCAACCTATCATACAAGTCATCATACGCCCTCTGTTTGGCCTTTGACACTGCTACCTTCGCCTTACGCTGTGTCTCCCTGTACTCCTGTTTACTCTCTTCGGTCCTCTCAATGTCCCACTTCTTCTTGGCTAACCTCTTCTTTTGTACACACTCCTGCACTTCCTCATTCCACCACCAAGTTTCCTTATCTACTTTCCTTCCAGAGGACACACCAAATACTCTCCTACCGGTCTCCTGATCACATTGGCTGTGGTTGTCCAGTCCTCTGGAAGCACTTCCTGACTACCCAAAGCCTGTTTCAACTCCTCCTTGAAGACAACACGACACTCTTCCTTTTCAGCTTCCACCACTTTGTCTTCTGCTCTACCTTTGCCTTTTTCACCTTTCTCACCATCAGTGTCATCCTGCACACCACCATCCTATGCTGTTTGGCAACACTCTCACCCACTACTACTTTGCAGTCACTGACTTCCTTCAAATTACATCGCCTACACAAGATGTAGTCTACCTGTGTGCTCTTACCTCCGCTTTCATAAGTCACCCTATGCTTCTGTTTCTTCTGGAAGAAAGTATTCACCACAGCCATTTCCATCCTTTTTGCAAAATCGATCAACATCTGTCCTTCTGTGTTCCTGTCCTGGATACCAAACCTGCCCATCACTTCCTCGTCCCCTCTGTTGCCTGCACCAACATGTCCATTGAAGTCTGCTCCAATGACCACTCTTTCACCTCTGGGGGTACTCTGCATCACTTCATCTAACTCACTCCAGAATCTCTCCTTCTCTTCTAGCTTACATCCTGCCTGTGGGGCATAAGCACTAACAACATTGACTATCACGCCTTCAATTTCTAACTTGAGACTCATCACTCTGTCTGACACTCTTTTCACTTCTAGAACATTCCTGACAAACCCCTCCTTCAAGATGACTCCGACTCCATTTCTCTTCCCATCCACACCATTATAAAACAGTTTAAACCCTGCTCCTAAGCTTTTAGCCTTTCTACCTTTCCACCTTGTCTCCTGAACACACAGTATGTCCACCTTCCTCCTCTGCATCATGTCAGCCAGCTCCCTATCTTTTCCTTGCATAGTTCCAACATTCAAAGTCCCTACTCTCAGTCCGAGGCTCACGCATTTCCTCTTCTCTCTCTGCCTACGGACACGCCTCCCGCCTCTCCTTCTTCGACGTCTTCGACCAACAGTAGTCCAATTTCCATCAGCACCCTGTTGGTTGACAGCACTGATGGCGGTCGTTGTTAACCCGGGCCTCGACCGATCCGGTATGAATTTTGTTTTGATCATTTGCATTTTTAAATGTGGCAGAAGTTTTACGCAGGATGCCCTTCCTGTCGCAACCCTCTGCATTTATCCGGGCTTGGGACCGGCATAAGGGGGAGAGACACTGGTTAGTGCCCCCCCCGCCTCATGGCTGCATTATCGTAAAACGTTCACTGACCCGAGTTAAAGACCAAATTACAACAACCCTGAGTGTTCACCCAGAAAAAATATTTACCTCAACCCAGTAACAGTAACCATAAAGGTATTCAAGTTAATAATGCAAAAAAGCAGGAGATGTGATTAATAATCATTTGCTTGAAACATATTTTGTTCATTCACGAAAAGGATTGGGTACAAGTTATCCAACTTAGTAAAGCCCTCTCCAGAAAAGCCCTTTCCAGATATAATAATCATTTATTAACAGTAGTAGAAGAATATACAAACAGCACTAAAGTAATTGATTACCCAATACATGCATACATTAGGAAATGACAGGCTAGTAGTCAATGCTAAGACTTTCCAAAAGATCTAAGACTATAATAAAAAATGAGTTATCTGAAAAGAGCAGCTACTACACCAAATTATTTCCACACAGTGGTGAAGTATTAAAACTGATATAAGTAGAAGCTACTCATAGTAAAGGAAATCATTAAGAGAAACCATGACCCCACCTCCCTTCAATTTCTCAGTTCCTGAAAAAAATGACGGAAACAAATTCAGGATCATTAGAAAGAGCACAGACACAATAATTATCCAAAACTCAATATGTGACAGCAGATGTACAAGATAGTTGGGGTGGGTGGATGCACTTACATGTGGTAGAACACCAAGTAATTACATTTACATTTACAGCATTTGGCTGACACTCTTATTCAGAGCGACTTACAATTAGCACTTTTATACAACTCACCAATAGAGGGTTAAGGGCCTTGCTCAAAGCCCCAACAGGGGTGATATTGGGGACTGAACCGCTGGTATTCAGATCAGTAACCTATCACCTTATTTATGAAGCCACCACTGCACAAATACAAACATACCAAATAAAATCAAAAGATATATTACAAACTATGTTCCAAAACCCACCAGCATAATAAAGTGAGCAAAACCAGTTGAATGCTTTTGAAAAATAGTTGAAAGCTAATAAAGGCAAAACCAGCTGAATGCAAAGCCAGCTGTAGACAATGTTGGTGTTCTTAAAAAAGCCATCTGTAGCCAAAGCAACTTGAGACAAAATTTAGTAGCGGCAAAACAACAGCATTTTTGTAGCACGAGCCAAAATAGCAGCTGTAGTTCCCAATCAAGCTTCTGATCACCAACCACAGACAGCAATCCTGATCAAAAGACATCTAGATCTAGATCAATCCATCTTTTAGTATATACTGTAAACAGTGGTAGACAATTGCAAGGTCAAATCAACTGAAAATCCAGTTAGTCCAACTTTATTCAACATTACTTATCTTTATATACTGTACATCAATTTTCTGGATAATATTGAGGAATTAAGAAGATGGCATGCGCACCTGGGTACACCAAACAGCAATACTGCACACATTCATACTGCATCAGCTATATGGCATTAAAATTAATTGTTTTACAGGTTTAGATGAGGGACCGTGATGACCAAGTGGAATGGTGCTGAATTACTGATGCCATGGTTGTGGGTTCAAGCCAACTATCAATGGGTTGTCACTGCTGTCCCCCCAGTGCAACTAAGTGAGTTATCAGAGGCCAGCCATGTCACTCACTGTATGTGGTGAGAGGCAGGTAAAAGAACCATTGCTGAATTTCACAAAGACAATATAGACTTTATTAAAGACTGCATTGCTATCAGTGTTTTCTGCCATATGATGGCCTGGCAAGCTGCCCAGGCTGTACTCTGCCCTCACCCAGAGTCTGCTCTGAGATGGGCGTCAACCTCCCAGTGAACCTAATGAGAGGTTCAGAAAATGAATTAATGAATGTTTCGATGGTGGGTGGCATAAAGGTGTCGTGGTTAGCACATCCCTCTCACAGCAAGAAAGTCATGAATTCAAATCCTGTTTATTATCTGGAGTACACATATTGTCCCTGTGCTTGTGTGGGTTTCCACTGGGTATGCCAGTTTTCCCCAAAGTCCAAAGACATGCCTTTTGGGAAACATTTGGCTAACTGGCTGTTCCAAATGGCATCTAGGTATGAATGCAAGTGTGAATAATTGTGCTTTAACACAGTAGTGGAATGGTGAGCTGTTCAGGGTATACCCTACCTTCACCCAGAGTCAGCTGAGATAGGCTTCAGCCTCCTCCGACCCTTATAGGATTAAGCAGATTGGAGAATGAATGAAATGAATAGATTTAAAGATGTCTACAAAAACATATAGCATTAAATGCACTTTAAAAGAACAACTAATGGTAGGGTGCTGGATTACTGATCCCAGGGTCAGGGGTTCAAGTCCCACTATCATCGGGTTATCACTGCTGTCCCCTCAGTGCATCAAAGGCCAGCTATGTCTCTCACTGTCTGTGGTGAGAGGTATATAAAAGAACCATTGCTGTTGTTTGTAAAGAAAAGGCCATTAGGTTGCTGTCAAAGTGTTTCTGTCCTGCAATCTCCCGTCGAGCTGTCCAGGGTGTGTTCTGCCCACACCTAGCATTGGAGGAGAAGAGTGCCAGCCTCCCTGCAACCCTAATCAGATTAAGAAGTTGTAAAACACTAGTGAAATAATTTAATGCAAGTTAAAACAAACCTATCAGTAAGTGCATTTTTTAAATGCTGAAACACTTCATTAACTAATTAAATAATTATTATTATCATATACTTATTCTCAATTACTCATTTCCTGAACTGCCTAATCCTATTAGGGTCCAGAAAGGGTAAAGCCTACCTCACCTGGGGTACAATCACAGAGGGGTTCACCCTGAACAGCTCATCAGACCATCACAAGGCAAAATATTCGCAACCATTACACTCACTACGAGCAATGTGGGCAGTGGTGGTCTAGTGATAAAAGGTGCTGGATCACTAATCCTAAGGCTGGGGGTTTGAGTCCCACTCGCCACAGGTTGTCACTGCCCCCTACCCGTGCAGTTATCAAAGGCCGGCCATGTCTTTCACTTTCTATGGTGTGAGACATTTAAAAGAACCATTGCTGACTTTCGACAAGAGTAGGGTGAAAAGCCATCAATGTGTTTCTGCCCTGCGATGGGCTGGCGAGCTGTCCAGGGTGTACTCTGCTCTTGCCCAGAGTCGCCTAATTAGGATTAAGCGGTTACAGAAAAGGAACTGAACTGAACGAGCAATGTGTAGCACCAATTAGTCTTATGCTGGAGAAAACCCACACAAGCACAGGGAGAATATGAAAACTTCACCTTGAAACTAGGACTTCCTTGCTTTGAGGCAGATGTGCTAACCACTATGCTACCATGTTATCTGATCTGATCAGTAATACAAAGCAGTAAGGTTATCATATTTACATTCTAGCTCTCTCACTCCAGTACTAACATCAGCACGGTGCCTTTATGACTATTCATATCATCCATTATGATTGATGAGCAGATAAATCTATGGACTCCTGTTTCTGTTCCTCTGGTCTTGGTAAGCTTCTTGTCTTGCTTAAAAATAGTGTGTATAAAAGACAACAGCTAGCATTTGATAATAATAACTAAACCTGAAAATAGGTAGGCCATTTCTGAATGTAAGAAAAGAGTAATGTAGTTTGATGTTCAATTACAGCCCACTTGTTAAAACTATTCCAAATGGACTATTCATTATAATCACAGACAGATTACAGAGAGTGCTCCATTTGTATACAAATCTCTTACTCTGCAAACTATGTTTCAGTTTAAAAAAAAATTAGAAAATATGGTTTGCTTTGTTAACCATGCCTAACATTGATGATTTTAAAGATTTAACTTTCTATTGAATTTTACTTCTCTTACCCCTCTTATATATATATATATATATATATATATATATATATATATATATATATATATATATATATATATATATATATTACTTCTTTTAGTTCCATATGCAGTGTGTATAATATACATATTTAAATGTATGTTTTTCTGATATATATAGATTCGGTTTTGGTCAAATAAACACTCACTCTCACGCATTTGCTGAACCAATTATTCCCATTAGGGTTGTGGGGAAGCTGGACTCTATCTCAGTCCATTCTGGGCAAAAGACTGTTGCAGGCCAACACACAACCATTCAGACTTACCCATACCTATGGGACATTTCAATTAGCCTAATGTGTATGTCTTGACTGTGGAAGGCACCCAGTGGAAACCCATGCAAGCATGAATGGAACATGTAAATCACACACAGAAACGGCCAAGCTCAGGGACTTAAACCCAGGACCTACTTGCTCTGAGGAGGATGCGCTAACCACTATGCCACCATGATGCCCCAGTAAAACAAACAGCAATTTGACATTAGAACTATAAACAGAATCAATAATAACAGCAACTTTAAACTTTGCATGATGTGCAGATTCAAGCGATGAACGATGTGTCTCCTCTCAGTCCTTTTTCACCGCAGTTTGCTAGTATAAACTTCACCACCAGCCAATCAGGTGAGTGCTATCTTTCTCAATGGACTTTTAAACAGTGCTGGCCTTATAATAGTGGCTCACAACAAAATATACACTGAGTCGCCAGTACAAAATCAAGCTACTGAATCTGGATATAACATGGAGCTGGCAGGTCCAGGATTAAAAACAACACAAAACTTAAATAAATTAAGTGCACACTGTAATTATATAAGTTATTATATTTGCTACACTCAGTAGAGTAAAAAGGGCAATACAAATAAATCTGATTTGAATTGACTAGAGCATACAGTACTTAGAATCCCAAGTTGTTGCAAGTCAACAGCGTTCATCCAACATCCACTCTAGCTTTGTTTGGACACTATGAAGTTCTCAGATATACTGTACCTGACACAGCAACTGTCTATTCAATACTCTCTCTCTCTCTCTCTCTCTCTCTCTCTCTCTCTCTCCCCCTCTCTCTCTCTCTCACTTACTCACTCACCCCACACACGCACACGCACACGCACGTACACACACACACACACACACACACACACACACACACACCAGAGTCCAACTATGCCTTAAATACAGGACCGGACAAATTCAAATCTGGGAATCAGAAAAGCAAAAACATTATTTTCTTCCTTCTCATTCCTCGTGTTGATATAGCCCCAAAAGGGGCCTTTTAAAAAAAAAGTTTAGATTCTCATACAGAGCAGAAAGTTTATTTTAGTGTCTCGTGTACACAAGAAAATGTAGCCGTGAGGGGGGGCACAAGCCAGTGTCCACCCTCACGCCAGTCTCAAGCCCGGATAAATGCAGAGGGTTGGTCAGGAAGGGCATCCAGAGTAAAACCAATGCCAAATAAAATATGCGAGTCAAAACAAAGAAATTCATACCGGATAGGTCGAGGCTTGGGTTAACAACGACCACCATCAGTGCTGTTAACCAACATGGTGCTGGTGGAAATTGGACTACTCTTGGTCGAAGACGTCAAAGAAGTCAAAGAAGGAGAGGTGGGTGGCGTGTCCGTAGGCAGAGAGAGAAGAGGAAAGGCATGAGTCTAGGACTGAAAGTAGGGACTTTGAATGTTGGAACTATGACAGGAAAAGGTAATGAGCTGGCTGACATGATGCACAGGAGGGAGGTGGACATACTGTATTCAGGAGACCGGGTGGAACGGTAGCAAGGCTAGAAGCTTAGGAGCAGGGTTTAAGCTGTTTTTTCATGGTGTGGATGGGAAGAGAAATGGAGTCAGTCATCTTAAAGGGGGAGTTTGTCAGGAATGTTCTTGAAGTAAAAAGACTGTCAGACACAATGATGAGTCTCAAGTTAGAAATTGAAGGCGGGATGTTCAGTGTTGTTAGTGCTGATGCCCCATAGGCAGGATGTGAGCTAGAAGAGAAGGAGAGATTCTGGAGTGAGTTAGATGAAGGGATGCAGAGTACCCCCAGAGGTGAAAGAGTGGTCATTGGGCCAGACTTCAATGGACATGTCGGTGCAGGAAACAGAGGATACGAGGAAGTAATGGGCATGTTTGGTATCCAGGACAGGAAGGCAGAAGGACAGGTGTTGATAGATTTTGCAAAAAGGATGGAAATGGCTGTAGTGAATACTTTCTTCCAGAAGCGACAGGAGCATAGGGTGACTTATAAAAGCGGAGGTAGGAGCACACAGGTAGACTACATCTTGTGTAGGCAATGTAATTTAAAGGAAGTCAGTGACTGCAAAGTAGTAGTGGGTGAGAGTGTTGCCAAACAGCATAGGATGGTGGTGTGCAGGATGACGCTGATGGTGAGGAAGGTGAAGAAGGCAAAGGCAGAGCAGAAGACAAAGTGGTGGAAGCTGAAAAAGGATGAGTGTCATATTGTTTTCAAGGAGCAGTTTAAATGGCTTTGGGTGGTCAGGAAGTGCTTCCAGATGACTGGACAACTACAGCTAATGTGATCAGGGAGACACGTAAGAGAATACTTGGCATGTTATCTGGAAGGAGAGGAGATAAGGAGACTTAGTGGTGGAATGAAGAAGTGCAGGAGTGTGTACAAAGGAAGAGGTTAGCTATGAAGAAGTGACATTGAGAGGACCGAAGAGAGTAAACAGGAGTACAGGGAGACACAGTGTAAGGCAAAGGTAGTGGTGTCAAAGGCCAAACAGAAGGTGTATGATGACTTGTATGATAGGGTGGACAGTAAAGAGGGGAAAAATGATTTATACAGGTTGGCACAGCAGAGAGATAGAGATGGGAAGGATGTGCAACAAGAGTGATTAAGGACAGAGAGGGAAATGTATTGACTGATGACAGAAGTGTGCTGGGAAGATGGAAAGAGTACTTTGAAGAGCTGATGAATGAGGAAAATGACAGAAAAAAGAGTAGAAGAGGTGACCGTTGAGGACCAGGATGGAGCAAAGATGAGTAAGGGTGAAGTGAGGAGGGCATGGAAGAGGATGAAGAATGGAAAGGCAGTTGGTCCTGATGACATATCTGTGGAGGTATGGAAGTGTCTAGGAGAGGTAGCAGTAGATTTTCTGGTAAGAACATTCAACAAGGCCTTAGAGAGTGAGAGGATGCCGGAGGAATGGAGAAGTGTGATGGTGCCCATTTTTAAGAACAAGGAAGATGTGCAGAGTTGTAGCAACTACAGAGGGATAAAGTTGATGAGCCATACAATGAAGTTATGGGAAAGAATGGTGGAAGCTAGACTAAGGGCAGAGGTCAGCATTTGTGAACAACAGTTTGGTTTCATGCCAAGAAAGAGCACCACAGATGCAGTGTTTGCTTTGAGGATATTAATAGAGAAGTACAAAGAAGGTCAGACGGAGCTGCATTGTGCTTTTGTGGATCTGGAGTAAGCATATGACAGGGTGCTGAGAGAGGAACTGTGGTATTGCATGAGGAAGTCTGGAGTGGCAGAGAAGTATGTTAGAGTGGTGCAGGACATGTATAAGAGATGTAAGACAGTGGTGAGGTGTGCTGCCAGTTTGACAGAAGAGTTCCAGGTGGAGGTGGGACTGCATCAAGGGTCAGCTCTGAGCCCTTTCTTGTTTGCTATGGTGATGGACAGGCTGACAGACGAGGTTAGACAAGATTCCCCATGGTCTATGATGTTTGCCGATGACATTGTGATCTGTAGTGAGAGCAGAGAACAAGTGCAGGAAATTCTAGAGAAGTGGAGGTATGCCCTGGAAAGGAGGGGAATGAAGGTTAGCCTCAGTAAGACAGAATACATGTGTGTAAACAACAAGGACCCAAGAGGAAGGGTGAGGTTACAGGGAGCAGACATAAGGAAGGCGGAGGATTTTAAGTACTTAGGCTCAACAATCCAGAGCAGTGGAGAGTATAGAAAAGAGGTGAGGAAGTGTGTGCAGGCAGGTTGGAATGGTTGGAGAAAAGTGTCCGTGTGATGTGTGATAGGAAGGTATCGACAAGAATGAAAGGAAAAGTGTACAAGACGGTGTTGATGCCATCGATGTTGAATGGTTTAGAAACTGTGGCCCTGGGGAAAAGACAGGAGGCAGAGCTGGAGGTAGCAGAGATGAAAATGTTGAGGTTCTCTTTGGGAGTAAGAAGGATGGATAGGATCAGGAATGAGCACATCAGAGGGACAGCACATGTAAGATGTTTTGGAGACAAAGTCAGAGAGGCTAGATTGAGATGGTTTTGACATGTACAGAGGAGGGATAGTGAATATATTGATAGTATGATGCTGAAGTTGGAACTACCAGGCAAAAGGACCAAAGGAAGACCAAAGAGACGATTCATGGATGTTTTGAAGGAGGACATGAAGGCAGTTGGTGTAAGAGTAGAAGATGCAGAGGATAGGGTGAGATGGAGGCAGATGATTCGCTGTGGTGACCCCTGAAGGAAACAGCCAAAAGGAAAAGAAGTGTACACAAGAAGCCAAAAGTTTTCTGCTTCAGGGCTCTGTATTTTGATAACCTACTGTGATGCATATACATTTCTAACCTTGTGTTTGTACTGAAGCATGATGTTCACAACCTTTTTTTCTACTATTTGCAAGAATCGTGAGGAGAGTGGGGATCGAGCCATGATAGTTTTGGGGGAACAGCTTCATGGATTCATGATTATCTTGCTCACTCTGGCAAAATTTGTGACTGTAGATTATTCTGAAGTATTATTATTTAACATTAATTATGGTAGATTGTGGGAATCGTAGTAGAGCATAGTAGAGCTTCACAGACCTTAACAGGGTGTAACAGACCTTGATGTACCATCATAGGGAATCTTGATGAACATGGAAACACAATTCCTTCAAGTTTTATTTCTTGGATGCATCCTACCTCCCCTTTTTACCCCAGTCATGCTCTATGCGTGGTGTTAAGTTGTGGACTTTTTTCAACTGCGGAAATCATGGACATCATTTCACAGTGTAAACCCAGGGTAATGCATAGAAATCATCTGGTTTTTAATACTCCTTAACTTGTCCAATATTTTCAATGTATCTTACATAAAGATGTTGTTCTATATGGGACAGTGGTGGCCTGGTGGTAGATTCCTGGATTTCAGGGGGGGGTGTTCAAACCCTCCTGTCACTATGTTGTCACTGTTCTACCCCCAGTGTAGCTAACTGGGTTGTCAAGGTCCAGCCATGTCTCTCACGGTCTGTGGTGAGAGTAATGCATATAAAAGAACCATCGTGGCTTTTGTAAAGTGTAGGCTGTGTCGGTGTGTTTCTGCCCGGCGATGCCCTGGCAAGCTCTGTGTCCACCTGGAAGAGCTGGAGGAAGTGGCTGGGGAGAGGGAGTCTGGACCTCATTGCTTAGGCTGCTGAACCCGCAACCCGACCTCGGAATAAGCGGAAGAAAAAGAAGTAGAAGAAGTAGAAGAAATAGAAGAAGAAGAAGAAGAAGAAGAAGAAGATGATGATGATGATGATGATGATGATGATGATGATGATGATGATGATGGTGAAATCATAAATATAGACACATTGCTGAAATAATACATGTCTGACCATCTTATCGATGGTTTGTCATTATCCTGCCCTATCCCAATCCGTGATCATGGGGCAGCATGACTCCTGCCTCATTGGGTTTCTGTAAGAGTCTGTTGCAGCTGCCATTTGTCACTAGTCGGTGCATTAATAATTTATTGGAGCTAAACAATTTGCTAGTATCTACACATGTAAGCAAATCATTGAATCTCTTAGATTATATCTGTCCAATAACATTTAATTTATTTTTTCCAATATTTAATCGCTCAGAAGAGGTTACTAGTTAGTGTGAAATTTGAAATACTGTAGATGAAGGCTTGGTTTTGAAAATAAACATTAGTTGAAAGTTGAACTATGTAGTACATGTATGTTTCTGGGATTTGGCAGACACACTTATCCAGAATGATTGCCATTTTTCTTTGACATCTGAACAATTGAGGGTTAGTTGCCTTGCTCAAGGGCCCAGCAGTGGACCCTTGGTGGTCCTGGGGCTTGAACCTCTGACCTTCAGATTACCTATCCAAAGCTTTAACCACTGATCCATCACTGCCTATGTTGTGGAGGCATTCCTCCACCTGCCACTAGAGAAGTCCTCACTGATATATACTGTGCAGGGCATCAT
The DNA here is from genome assembly GCA_024760905.1 of Plotosus lineatus. Classification (NCBI taxonomy): domain Eukaryota; kingdom Metazoa; phylum Chordata; class Actinopteri; order Siluriformes; family Plotosidae; genus Plotosus; species Plotosus lineatus. Next base: position 52,948,031 of record CM045728.1, read on the forward strand.
GTTGTGTTGAATTATTGTTATTATTATTATTATTATTATTATTATTATTATTATTATTATTATCATTATGATTGATTCATTTGCTTGTTTTGGCACCAATTATTTCAAGTAATTATCTTCATATCTTGTGTGTAATAAGTGTTTCTATAACCTACAAATTATTATTATATATAGTATGTTTTTATTAATCAGTGCATTTTTGAGTCGACTCCTCTCCACTCTCTGCCTCTTAATTTCTCTTTGGCTTTGGACTGTTGTAAGGTTGGGTCAAAATATCCTGTCAGTTCGTGTAATGCTCAAGAAAGCAGAAGGAGAGCGAGGTTAATTGCTGTGGCAGTTCACAGAAACTTTGCGCATGAACAACACAGTTCAGGCACCCCTCGACATAACCTCAGACTGTTGTGTCTCTCACCCTCTTTTCCTGATCTCTCTCCCCCACTCTGTGTCACTTCTACTGTTTTGTTTGCTAGAACACAACTTCTCCAGTGTACAATCTACAATATTAATATGTACATGTTCTTAAATTGATAAGATATAAAACTGATTTAAATGTCAAGTGGTCTCTGCCAGTACTTGATGTAGATTGTCCCTGCTCTTATGTTTGATTGCTTGAGGGTATCTGTCGCCAGGATCAGGAGAGCTTTCCACTGTTTTTAAATAAGTGTTTAAATAAGTCATATTTTTTTTCTCTAACCTGATTACACATCAATCAGGTAGATAATCTAAATGTAGCCAGAGTTATGTATTTCTTTTTAAGTGATCCCAAACCCCCAAATAACAAGACATTATATTTAGTAGAGAAAAACAGTGTATTTAGACTGTATTTCATCATTATATGAGTGTGGGTTGAATGGTTCACGGGCTGAAATTTTTATAATAATCCATCATACCATCAGGATAAGAGTTTCTATACCAAGGTCATCCAAGCACTGCAACATTAATGGAAGAAGCACATCACCCGCAATGGAGAATATGTTGAAAAATAAACCACGTTTGGTCAAATTTGACAAAAGCATCATGGTCAGCCCATGAACTTTTCAGACCACCCTCGATTATGTTGATACCACCTTGTGGTTGCAGTTATAATAGCAGTCTCACTCATTGTGTGTCTCTCTCTAAGTACCTTCTGAGGTCCCCATACTGCATCAGCTCCACAGTGCTCCAGATTCTATTACACTGTCCTGGCCTCAGCCTGACCGCCCAAATGGAGATATCCTGGAGTACCAGCTTAGATACTATGACAAGGTCTAATTTGTGTTTATATCATAAAATTATATTTTTTTATATACAGTACTTATTGTATTTGAGTTTTACATATGTTCCTACTTATTAAGTTGAAAATTGCACCTAAACATGTTTTTTTTTTTTTTAATCACAAAATAACTTATGCATGGAGTGATTTCATCGATAGTTCGGTTTGTTTAAGACCCTGAGTGAGTTAAACATATTTTTGGACTCTTTGATCATGTGAAGTTTTTCCCATGTATTTTCTTCTAAATTAATATTCTTGATGTCCTTATTATACCTCTACAGTTAAATATAAAAGTTTAGGCACCCTATCCAAATTTCATGTTTTATTTTTTGCTTTGTTTTTATCTGTATTGTTTTTTTTTTGTAAATGTATATATATATATATATATATATATATATATATATATATATATATATATATATGTGTGTGTGTGTGTGTGTGTGTGTGTGTGTGTGTGTGTGTGTGTGTGTGTGTGTGCATATATATATATGTACCTACACATATATATAAATTCAAAGCTACTTTATATTCTATTAAATTAAAAATAGGGGTAAATGGATGCTTTTCTAGTTGTGAAAAGTCATTACATAATGAACTCAGTCACCTTTAATTATCTCATTTGTACTTTAGGAATATCAGGACATCATTAGGAATAAGCAGTTAATAACAAAATTGAAATAAATTATCAAAATCTTCAAGCCTTGTACTAACACGTTCAGCAATCATGAGCCACTCTAGGTAGCCAACTAAAGATCTGAAAATCAAGCTAATTGATGTTTACAAACCAATAAAAGTTTAGAAAAATCCAAGTCACTTCTTCACAAAATACCATGAAGAATAGTTCAGAAGAGTAAAAGTGAAGGGACGATCTGGAAAATTAAGACAAGACTGACATGGTGTTTTGTGTATGCTGGGAAGACAAACATCAAAACTCCCACCAATAATACAGTAAAGGAAATAAAGGATGGATTTGCTGACAGGAGTGGTGGTTCTGCTGCAATGAGTTGTCTGTTGCTTCAGGCAGGAGACATCAGAAGGGAAATTTACTGATTGAAGAAATTCCATGGATACAGAATCATTCTGCAAGAACGTGTGCTAAATTCGTTACGACTCAGCGAGAAAAAAAACATATCCAAGCTGTGATAAGTGCAAGTTGATGTGATACAAGTGCAAGTTGATGTTTCTAATTACATAACAATAGCCAAATCTATAATTAAAAATAGTTTGCTACAGTGGCTATATTCATCTCACAGCAGAAAGTCTTGGGTTCGATTTCCAGGCTCGGGCATTTCTGTGTGGAGTTTGCATGTTCTCCCCATGCTTTCGTGGGTACTCTGGTTTCCTGCCACAGTCAAAAAACATGCATAATAGGCTAATTGTTGGTTTCAAAATTAGCCCTAGGTGTGAGTGTGAATGGTTGTATGTGTGTTGCCCTGTGATGGCCTGGTGAGGCATCCATGGTGTATCCTGCCCTTGCCCACAGTCAACTGAAATAGGTGCCAGCCTCCCCTCGACTCTAATTAAAATTAAGTGGCTTAGAAAATGAAAGAATGAATGAGGTTTCTAGATGGTGTGTATTTTTTTTGCTGAATAAATAAAATAACTACTGTCTTGATATTTTAATTCAAATAAAATATACTAGTCCTCCTCAAAAAAATTTGTATATTGTGACAAAGTTCATTATTTTCTGTAATGTACTAATAAAAATTAAACTTCATATATTTTAGATTCATTGCACACCAACTGAAATATTTTAGGTCTTTTATTGCTTTAATACTGATGATTTTGGCATACAGCTCATGAAAACCCAAAATTCCTATCTCAAAAAATTAGCATATCATGAAAAGGTAGTCTAAACAAGCTATTAACCTAATCATCTGAATCAACCAATTAACTCTAAACACCTGCAAAAGATTCCTGAGGCTTTTAAAAACTCCCAGCCTGGTTCATTACTCAAAACCGCAATCATGGGTAAGACTGCCGACCTGACTGCTGTCCAGAAGGCCATCATTGACACCCTCAAGCAAGAGGGTAAGACACAGAAAGAAATCTCTGAGCGAATAGGCTGTTCCCAGAGTGCTGTATCAAGCCACCTCAGTGGGACGTCTGTGGGAACGCTGCACAACCAGAAGAGGTGACCGGACCCTGAGGAAGATTGTGGAGAAGGGCCGATTCCAGACCTTGGTGGACATTTGGAAGCAGTGGACTGGGCTACAGATGCCGCATTCCCCAGGTCAAGCCACTTTTGAACCAGAAACAGTGGCAGAAGCGCCTGACCTGGGCTACAGAGAAGCAGCACTGGACTGTTGCTCAGTGGTCCAAAGTACTTTTTTCGGATGAAAGCAAATTTTGCATGTCATTCGGAAATCAAGGTGCCAGAGTCTGGAGGAAGACTGGGGAGAAGGAAATGCCAAAATGCCTGAAGTCCAGTGTCAAGTACCCACAGTCAGTGATGGTGTGGGGTGCCATGTCAGCTGCTGGTGTTGGTCCACTGTGTTTTATCAAGGGCAGGGTCAATGAGGCTAGCTATCAGGAGATTTTGGAGCACTTCATGCTTCCATCTGCTGAAAAGCTTTATGGAGATGAAGATATTCAATTTTCAGCACGACCTGGCACCTGCTCACAGTGCCAAAACCACTGCTAAATGGTTTACTGACCATGGTATTACTGTGCTCAATTGGCCTGAACCCCATAGAGAATCTGTGGGATATTGTGAAGAGAAAGTTGAGAGACACCAGACCCAACACTGTGGATGAGCTTAAGGCCGCTATCGAAGCATCCTGGGTCTCCATAACACCTCAGCAGTGCCACAGGCTGATTGTCTCCATGCCACGCCGCACTGAAGCAGTCATTTCTGCAAAAGGATTCCCGACCAAGTATTGAGTGCATAACTGAACATAATTATTTGAAGGTTGACTTTTTTTTGTATTAAACACACGTTTTTTTTTTTTATTATTGGTCGGCTGAAATATGCTAATTTTTTTGGATAGGTATTTTGGGTTTTCATGAACTGCATGCCAAAATCATCAGTATTAAAACAATAAAAGACCTGAAATATTTCAGTTGGTGTGCAATGAATCTAAAATATATGAAAGTTTCATTTTTATCAGTACATTCTAGAAAATAATGAACTTTATTACAATATGCTAATTTTTTGAGAAGGACTAGTATATGGATGCTTAAAGCATGAGATGTAAGAATGAGAAACATATTTAGACCTATACTGTGCTTATGAGATCTTTTATGAATGTTAGAATTAATATTAATTACCAGCACAAAACCAGTCCATGTGTCCTTCTGCAGAGCTCAGATGAGAGCAGCGCAAGCAGTGTGTTCAGTGAGACCAACACAGTGACCATCACTGCTCTAAACTCGGGCTCCATTTACGCCTTCCAGATCCGTGCTCGGAATGAGAGAGGCTATGGCCCTTACAGCAATTTGGTTTACTTCAGCACTCTGGCTATGGGTACAGTTTATTTACTATTCATATGTCCTTTTCACCACTAATCTATCACTGTCACTCTAGAGATCTGTACATTTACATTAGTACAGCATAGTTATTCATTCTTCTTTGTATTTCAGCAACATAATTTATAACTATAATCTCTATAGAGTACAATCTATATAGAGACAGTCTAGTAACCATACTCCAGTTTTCTTTTTTTTTCTGCTTTATTGCCTTTGGAGTTTATGAATTTGTGTGTACATGATGTGTACACATAGTGCTCTGTAATGCATACATTTAGAGTGCATTACCTGAAGATAACACAAGATTTATGAATAAATGCTTTTGTGCATGCAAAATATTTTAAATTGTAAATAATTGCATCATAAGGGATTGGTTTCATGCTGCACTTCAGTGCAAGTGCATTCGATGATTCCGAATTTATTTGTCACATGTTTGGTTGTACAAGTACGGCAGAAATGAAACATAAAACAACACTGCCAACTGTGAAAAGTTAGTAAGAATAAAACAGTATAATCAAATCAAATATACATTCATTCATTCATTCATTTATTCACTCATTCATTCATTTTCTGAACCGGTTAATCCTATTTTAGGGTTGCAGGGAAGCTGGCACCCATCTCAGCCAACTCCCGGCGAGGGTAGAGTACACCCTGGACAGCTCACCAGGCCATTGCAAGACAGAAACACGATGATAGCTATGCAGCCTACTCTTCACTTATGTCAGAAAAGGTTCTTTTCCATGCTTTTCACCACAGACAGTGAAAGATATGGCCAGCTTTGAAAACTCAGTTAGCTGCACTGGGGAACAGTGACAACCTGTTGATTATGGGGATGATCCCCCAGCCTTGGGATCAATCTAGCACATGGAAAAAAAAGTTAATAATACAGTAATTATTTGCACACATGAAAATTCATTCAGTACAGTTTTAATGAGAATGGAAGTGGAAATGTTTGTGTAATATTCTCCTGCAGTTTCTCCAGAAAATCCCACCACCAAGTGCAAATAATACTAAATAAAACTCTATTGAATCAAGGTTCGTGTGTGAAAATAATAATTGAATATATATAATCTTTTTTAAAACTTTACCTCTTAAGTGTAAGAGATACATTGGAACACCTTGTATTTATTCCTTACCATCTATCATCTAGATTTTGCTGGGTTGTCTTCATAAATGTTTTTGCCATTGTAGAAGAGCGGTCAAGGCAAATTCAGAGCCGCCTGCCTCTGTTGGTGGGCTCTGTGATGGGTGGAGCTGCGTTTCTCCTAGTTGTGGCAGCTGTCGTCATCATGTTTGTCTTTAGAACGTAAGTGTATTTTCATATCTAATATACTTTGCTTGGGTGGCCCTGTGCTTAGCACTTACATGATTTTTCAATGAGACTTCCTTGAGGCTTCCTTGGTTCAAGCTCCATGTCTGTCAGGAGCATTTTTGTATGGAGTTTGCATGTTCTCCCCATGTCTACGTGGGTTAACTCCATATGCTCTAGTTACCTTCCATGCTACAAAGACATGCACATTAAGATAACAGAATATTTTCAATTTTCCCAACTGTGAGTGTAAATAATGGTATGTCTGTGTTGGCCTTTTGATGGCCTGGCAAACTGTTCATGGTGTATTTTGTCCAGAGTTGGCTGGAATGGGCTCCAGTTTTCCTGTGACCCTTATAAAGAAAAAAAAACATTTTGTAAAATGATATAAAAAGAATATGAATATATCTGTATTTTATTATTATATAAGGTGAACTGTGTATACTGTATGAAAAACGAGAGATTCACTAATAAACAATATTCTTGGATGGATGGAAGAATGAAGAACTGAACATCTGTAACAGCTAATATGATTTTAATGTTAAATCAAATATTTACTTTACTCTTACTTCAACAGTAAAAGAAGAGAAAGCAATTACAGTGACAGACTTCAGAGATATATTAGCAACCGAGGTGAGTGTGTGTGTGTGTGTGTGTGTGTGTGTGTGTGTGTGTGTGTGTGTGTGTGTGTGTGTGTCTGAAAATGCCTGTGAATATCTATTGTGTGTGTGTGTGTGTGTGTGTAAACAGATGTATCTGTGCATGTATTCTAGTACATGTGAGTTTGTGTGTGTGTGTGTGTGTGTGTGTGTGTGTGTGTGTGTGTGTGTGTGTGTGTGTGTGTGTGTGTGTGTGCATGTGTGTGCATGCCCACTGTTCACAGCAGTTGTATAACTATAGTCCTTTCTTTTTCACTTGCTCTAAAGCATATTAGAAAGTATTTTCTGTTTAGTTAATCATTTTCTCAGTATAATAAACACATCCAACGAGTTTTGCCAGCATCTGCATTTACTTTTTTTATTCATACTGCTCATATCCTGCATATTTTAAAGCTGTGTTAATATAGCAAAGACTATATACATGAAATCTGCATTCTAATTTGATGTTGAGTCAGTACATAATTCTCCAGCTGTACTGTCAGGTTTCATACGTGACAGGTTGACAGGTGTGTCTGTTTCTATAAGGATGAGTGCACATTCTCAAAATATTTTCACTCTGTTTGTGTGATGTTTGTGTTGATTTTGTGTTGTGTTCCAGAGCACATTGTGGGTTGCTGTTTTGGGCAGTACGAAAACTGACATGTGATCTGTGTGTTTTGTGTAGCTGGGGCAAAGTATTATGTGGATCCATCCACATATGAGGACCCGAGTGAAGCAGTAAAAGAATTTGCCAGAGAAATTGACCCAGCTCACCTGAAGATTGAGGAAGTCATTGGTGCTGGTGAGTAGAAAAAGAGAGGGGTTATCTGGTTGCTGAGCAGTGCTATAGACTGAATCAAGACTTGTGTCATGATTTTAAAAAAGTTATCTGGGTGAAAATTGTCCACTATCAGTTGTACTTAAAGAGTACCAGTACCGGTCATTCTTACACTATAATCAGTGTGAATGTAATAGGTTTAAGTGATACAGCACTTATTTCAACATAAATAACAATAAAAGCACTATACTCGGCTATTTTAGTGTTGGACAGACACTGAACCAATGTAGAACAACTATTTTTCCAGAAGTGATGGGAACTCGTGAGGCCAGGTTTTCCAACACAAGCAAACAAGCAGCAACGGTCATTTTAGGTGAAAAAACTTCCAGGATACTAAAGGCTCTTGCCTTTCACTAGTTCCTTTTGGCAAGGTGCTGCTTGCATCCATTGTCATATTTCGACCTTTTTTGAATTCCATAGAAACAGTGTCCATTTTTAGGTGTAAAAGCTTGGGCTTTGTGCCAAGTACTGAAGATCTGTCTGGAGGTTACACCCATAGTAGGCCAGCTTAAAGTAATCTTCACAGACTACTGAATAGTGTTCAAAAGAAAAAGTTTTCAGAATATGGTCTGTTGTTATGTGGCCATGTTATATACCGTATTCGACGTAATAAGTGCCCTGCTCCAATAAGCCCCCGTGTTTTTGATCTTACACTAATAACCGGCCATGTGTACTGGGAGCAAAATCGTAGATCAAACTTACCAATTTTATTCGATCAGTTTCTGTAACAGTAAAATGAGGCATTCACTGCCTGTAAAAGTGAGTTTACAGGGTATTTCAAGACCCCCGTCACTGGGGAAAGTCTATCCTGGTCCTTCTCAAAAAATTAGCATATTGTGATAAAGTTCATTATTTTCTGTAATGTACTGATAAACATTAGACTTTCATATATTTTAGATTCATTACACAACTGAAGTAGTTCAAGCCTTTTATTGTTTTAATATTGATCATTTTGGCAAAAAAGTAAAGAAAAACCAAAAATCCCTATCTCAAAAAATTTGCATATTTCATCCGACCAATAAAATTTTTTTTTTACAAAATACAAAAATACTTAATACAAAAAAGTCAACCTTCAAATAATTATGTTCAGTTATGCACTCAATACTTGGTCGGGAATCCTTTGGCAGAAATGACTGCTTCAATGCGGCGTGGCATGGAGGCAATCAGCGTGTGGCACTGCTGAGGTGTTATGGAGGCCCAGGATGCTTCGATAGCGGCCTTAAGCTCATCCACAGTGTTGGGTCTGGTGTCCCTCAACTTTCAGGTCAGGAGAGTTGGCAGGCCAATTGAGCACAGTAATACCATGGCCAGTAAACCATTTACCAGTGGTTTTGGCACTGTGAGCAGGTGCCAGGTCGTGCTGAAAAATTAATATCTTCATCTCCATAAATTTTTCAGCAGATGGAAGCATGAAGTGCTCCAAAATCTCCTGATAGCTAGTTGCATTGACCCTGCTCTTGATAAAACACAGTGGACCAACACCAGCAGCTGACATGGCACCCCAGACAATCACTGACTGTGGGTACTTGACACTGGACTTCAGGCATTTTGGCATTTCCTTCTCCCCAGTCTTCCTCCGGACTCTGGCACCTTGATTTCCGAATGACAAAATTTGCTTTTATCTGAAAAAAGTACGTTGGGCCACTGAGCAACAGTCCAGTGCTGCTTCTCTGTAGCCCAGGTCAGGCGCTTCTGCTGCTGTTTCTGGTTCAAAAGTGGCTTGACCTGGGGAATGCTGCACCTGTAGCCCATTTCCTGCACACGCCTGTGCACGGTGGCTCTGGATGTTTCTACTCCAGACTCAGTCCACTGCTTCCACAGGTCCCCCAAGGTCTGGAATCGGCCCTTCTTTCACTTTTTCCTTCCCACAGACGTCCCACTGAGGTGCCTTGATACAGCACTCTGGGAACAACCTATTCACTCAGAGATTTCTTTCTGTGTCTTACCCTTTTGCTTGAGGGTGTCAATGATGTCCTTCTGGACAGCAGTCAGGTCGGCAGTCTTACCCATGATTGCGGTTTTGAGTAATGAACCAGGCTGGGAGTTTTTAAAAGCCTCAGGAATCTTTTGCAGGTGTTTAGAGTTAATTGGTTGATTCAGATGATTAGGTTAATAGCTCGTTTACAGTACCTTTTCATGATATGCTAATTTTTTTGAGATAGGAATTTTGGGTTTTCATGACCTGTATGCCAAAATCATCAGTATTAAAACAATAAAAGACGATAATTTACAATCTGTAATGTACTGAACTTTATCACAATATGCTATTTTTTTAGAAGGACCAGTATATATATATATATATATATATATATATATATATATATATATATATATATATATATATATATATATATATATATATATATATATATATATATATGCAGAAATTGCAAAAAAAAAAAAGTTGTGGAACGTGAGGCATACTTGTATGTATATATATATATATATATATATATATATATATATATATATATATGTTTGTGTGTGTGTGTGTGTGTGTGTGTGTGTGTGTGTGTGTGTGTGTGTGTGTGTGTGTTTATATGCTAGTCCTTCTCAAAAAATTGGCATATTGTGATAAAGTTCATTATTTTCTGTAATGTACTAATAAAAATTAAACTTTCATATATTTTAGATTCATTGCACACCAACTGAAATATTTCAGGTCTTTAATTGCTTTAATACTGATGATTTTGGCATACAGCTCATGAAAACCCAAAATTCCTATCTCAAAAAATTAGCATATCATGAAAAGGTAGTCTAAACGAGATTTTAACCTAATCATCTGAATCAACCAATTAACTCTAAACACCTGCAAAAGATTCCTGAGGCTTTTAAAAACTCCCAACCTGGTTCATTACTCAAAACCACAATCATGGGTAAGACTGCTGACCTTACTGCTGTCCAGAAGGCCATCATTGACACCCTCAAGCAAGAGGGTAAGATACAGAAAGAAACCTCTGAGCGAATAGGCTGTTCCCAGAGTGCTGTATCAAGGCACCTCAGTGGGACGTCTGTGGGAAGGAAAAAGTGTGGCAGAAAACGCTGCACAACCAGAAGAGGTGACCGGACCCTGAGGAAGATTGTGGAGAAGGGCCGATTCCAGACCTTGGGGGACCTGTGGAAGCAGTGGACTGGGCTACAGGTGCCGCATTCCCCAGGTCAAGCCACTTTTGAACCAGAAACAGTGGCAGAAGCGCCTGACCTGGGCTACAGAGAAGCAGCACTGGACTGTTGTTCAGTGGTCTAAAGTACTTTTTTTCGGATGAAAGCAAATTTTGCATGTCATTCGGAAATCAAGGTGCCAGAGTCTGGAGGAAGACTGGGGAGAAGGAAATGCCAAAATGCCTGAAGTCCACTGTCAAGTACCCACAGTCAGTGATGGTCTGGGGTGCCATGTCAGCTGCTGGTGTTGGTCCACTGTGTTTTATCAAGGGCAGAGTCAATGCAGCGAGCTATCAGGAGATTTTGGAGCACTTCATGCTTCCATCTGCTGAAAAGCTTTATGGAGATGAAGATTTTCATTTTTCAGCACGACCTGGCACCTGCTCACAGTGCCAAAACCACTGGTAAATGGTTTACTGACCATGGTATTACTGTGCTCAATTGGCCTGCCAACTCTCCTGACCTGAACCCCATAGAGAATCTGTGGGATATTGTGAAGAGAAAGTTGAGAGACACCAGACCCAACACTGTGGATGAGCTTAAGGCCGCTATCGAAGCATCCTGGGCCTCCATAACACCTCAGCAGTGCCACAGGCTGATTGCCTCCATGCCACGCCACATTGAAGCAGTCATTTCTGCAAAAGGATTCCCGACCAAGTATTGAGTGCATAACTGAACATAATTATTTGAAGGTTGACTTCTTTTGTATTAAAAACACTTTTTTTTTTTTAATTGGTCGGATGAAATATGCTAATTTTTTGAGATAGGAATTTTGGGTTTTCATGAGCTGTATGCCAAAATCATCAGTATTAAAACAATAAAAGACCTGAAATGTTTCGGTTGGTGTGCAATTAATCTAAAATATATGAAAGCTTCATTTTTATCAGTACATTACAGAAAATAAAGAACTTTAGCACAATATGCTAATTTTTTGAGAAGGACTAGTATACATACAGGGATGCCTCACTTTCCACAATTTTTTATTTTGCAATCTCTGCATTTGTACTTGTGCAGCTATATGCTTTGTAAGTCCCCCATTTCCTTGGTGGTACGGCTCAGCACTAGCTCTAAATGTATTATCATAGACTGGTGTCTGCTATACGCAGCTCAGCCAATAAAATAAACCAAAGAATCTGCCTGCTTCGCGGAGCTGGAACAGCCAATGTAGAAGGTATCATGTCACTGCACAGGCGCAGTAGTAATAGTTGCGTGACAGGGAATTAGCAATGACGGTGCCTGTCAGAACTACTGATGTCATAAGTGATCATTTTAAATTGCTAGTAATACAAATTCACCTTATGTGCACTTCTTTAATAATCAAATATAATTTGTTATCAGAATGTTTTGTTTTTTGAAAGTTAACATGTTTTAATATACAGTATAATGTGATGTGATACTTTACATAAAAAAGAGTAATTCAGTGCTGTTTTCCTCATTTCTGGAACCACAATAAACAATCTTCCTAACGCAGAACATGGATGCGTCATCCAGAAATGAACTGAGACTTTTGTGGAGGTTTATAATTTGACTTTTTTTAAATAATTTCCTCAGCTTTTCAGAGCAATACAGAGTTGTTTTCGTGACTCAAACACAGAGAAAGAACAGTAAAAATAATTGTTGTAAATTAGATGGTAATTACAGCAGACTAACAGGATATAATTTTCTTTTCAAAATTTAGTGAGGGCAACACAGTGGTTAGTACTTCCACTTTACAACAAGAAAGTCCTGAATTATAGCCCCATGCCTGGAGAAGGTGTTTATGTCTAGATTCTGCTTGTTCTCCTCGTGTTTACAAGGGTTTCTTCAGGGGGCTCAGGCTTCATTCTGCAGTTCAAAAACATGCACATCAATGTCAGTGCATATTTTGCCTCCCCACAAGTATGGGAACAGAAATTTGATAAAAATTTAGTGGAGTTTGTACATAGTTAGAAATTCATTTGGATTTTAATATATTGCCCAAAAGAACACGCAGAATAAAAAAAAAAACAAAGTTACAGCAAAAAAAGAACTGTTGTGCATTGGCTGTGCAATAACAGCATCTAACACTGACACATACTGTACTGTACATTATGGAAATGTGAAGCTGCCACAAATAACCAGCAGGCTTGCTGGGGACAAGTCTAGTGACAATAGGAAGAGGGAGTGAATATTATTACCAAGAATGGAACGTGGAATACAAGTTTTGCCGGAGGGCTTTATGAATTTTTAAAAACTGTGAAAATGACCAAATTCAAACGTGGAGAAAGAATCAATTAATCTAGGTGGAGAAAGAATCTCTCCTATTCATATTCTAGTTTGCAAAAGCTTTCGATTCCCCTAAATAAATGCTGTGGATGCCCAAAATGCCTTCAAAAATAATTAAATTAAATGTTACTACATGAAAACAGAAATAGTGAGAAATGAGGTAAAATCCTGCCCTGCGATGCAATCCTCGCCAAGAGTCGGCTGAGATGGCCGCCAACCTCCCCGTGACCCTTAGGATTAGCGGTTCAGAAAATTAATGATTGAATGAATAAAGCAATATCAGTATTTAGTGCGATCACTTACTTTGCTTAAAAAAAAAAAAAAAAACATTCTATTCAGATCACAGGAAGGCTGACGTCTATCTTAGCCAACTCTGGGTAAAGGCAGGTACAACTTTAACAGCTTGCCGGTCCATTGCAGGGCACACACAAACATTCACACTCACAAGTAGGGGCAATTTGGAAAAGCCAATTAGAGCAATGTGGCTCCCTTTTGACTGTGATAGGAAACCTGAGCACCAGAAGGAAACCCATGGAGGGAGCATGCAAATTAAACATCCTCGTTGAGCCAGGGACTCAAACCAAGGACCTTCTTGCTTCAAGGCAAACATGCTAACCACGACGCTACCCCACTTGATTAATAAAGCATATATAAAATGAGGGTGCCTGAAACTTTCACACAGTACTTTAACTATAGATATTCTGTATTTAAACTGTAATCACAGCTTTTTGTTCTCGTTCTTCCACTTTTTCTTTTGTTTTAAATCTCTTTTGATATTGTAATACTGTAATCTATTTTTCTGTCTCACTTTTTATTTCCCTCGTACCTATCTGACTCTCTCTCCAGCTCAGTTTGGTGAGGTGTCCAAAGGTAGATACAGGCCTTTGGGTCGTAGAGAAGTGCTGGTAGTTGTGAAGACTCTTCGATGGGGAGTCACAGACCGTGAGAGAGGAATCTTTCTCAGCGAGGCCGCAGTTCTAGGCCAGTTCGATCACCCCAATGTGCTGAAACTTGAGGGTGTGATCACGCACACTCCTCCTGAGCGAATCATTATGGAGTTTATGGAGAACGGCCCCCTGGATGCCTTCCTCAGGGTAGGAGGGAGTAAATGCTATACAATAGGTCTTATTTAATCCATAGTTTTCTAGGTTTGATTTGAATTTTTATTTTGTTAAAAACTAAAACTTGATGACATCTTCGTGTTTATTATTTCTCTTGTTCCCATGTTCTAGGAAAATGAGGATCAGTTCAGTGTGTTGCAGCTGGTGGGTATGGTGAGAGGTATTGGAGCAGGAATGTGTTACCTTTCTGAGAGGAACTTTGTGCATCGTGATCTTGCAGCTCGAAACATTCTAGTAAACTCAAACCTGGTCTGTAAAGTCTCAGATTTTTGTCTTTCGCGGCTCATGAAGGACTTGGACCACAATATGCCCACCTACACTGCATCACTGGTGTGTACTGGGAAACTGTTCTGAACTATACTGCCATGAATTTTGTTCAGTCTACATCTGCCTTTGTTTTAGAACGTTCTAGGGCTAGAGTGGTGTAGTGGATATGTCTGCGTCACTGCAAGAAGGTCCTGGGTTTCAAATTCCAAGCTCTGTCATTTCTTTTCAGGGTCTGCATGTTCATGTGCTTGTTTGGGCTTCCTCTGGATACTCCAGTTTCCTCCTACAGTCCAAAAAAATGCACATTAGGCTTTTATAAATTGTCTAGTTGTCTATGTGAGTGTAAATAGTTATGTATGTTGGTTTGGCAAGTTAAGGTGTACCCTGACTTTGCCTACTGTTGGCTGACATAGACTTCAGCCACTTGTAGTATTAAGCAGTTTGAAAATTTTCAGTTCATATTAGAGGCCATGCTGTCAATTTATATAGTGATGTATTCCAAATATTTGTATAATAAATTTAAATTAAGTTGTAGTATAAATTTGAAATATAAAATATATGCTAGAAAATTCAACATAAATCGTAAATGTCCATGTTAAACAGATAAGATGAATGATTTGTTAATATGCTAATTGCTTCACCATCTCAGAGAATGTGACATTGGGAAACCCATCGACAATAGTGTATTAGTTTTGGAGCATCTTTAAGGATATTAAAACAACTATAAATATCTTGTTTTAAAGCCAATAATGAGAATTAACATGTACCAATTTCTGCTTCATATGCGATGACAAAGGTAAAATGTAAACATAGATATCTTAGTCCAGGTACTATATATTTCTGTTTTCAGATATAATCCAAATACTGATTTAGTAAGCCCTAAAATATATCTCAATTGTGAAATTATTGACATACAAAAACGCAGAAGTGGGTAAATGTGTAATTGTGAATTTCCCTCTAGTGTTAATAAAGTAGCAATCTATCTATCTATCTATCTATCTATCTATCTATCTATCTATCTATCTATCTATCTATCTATCTATCTATCTATCTATATGTCTGTCTGTCTGTCTGTCTGTCTGTCTGTCTGTCTGTCTGTCTATTTAAAAATAGGTAAGATCTCAAGTAGCACAATAACTACTAAACTTAGGCTTACACTGGGGCACAATGTCCATAATCTCCATAAGTTGACAAAATCATGATGAACGTGGAGTCTTGGGATTGTATTGTGATGATCTTGAGGCAACTTGACAAATTAGGGATGATCACTCCGATCCTGACAAAAACTTTGACTGTCAGAATTTTTTATGATTATTAGAATGCATTACAATTCGATGCCACTTGTGATAGAACGAGGGAAGTATGGAAGAGCATAGTACAGCTTAAGAGACCTCAACAGAGTATTTCAGACTATAAAAGCTATTGATGTGCCATTGTGGGGATCTTGATGAGCTTGGCAACATGATCCCTTAAAGGTTTATCTCCTGGATGTGAGCTGTCTCCTTTTTGTTCTGCGATTTTGTTCCAAGCATGGTCTTAAATAGTGGAGCTCTGCACAGTTTTTAATCGCATAGATCATGGACATTATGCCCCGATGTGAACTCATGGATACATAACCAGCTATCTCTAATATACTGTATACTTACTTTTCAATCGAGAATTTGTAAATTCACAGTACAGAATAATTTCAGAAGCTATTAGCTGTGATATTGTAAACATTTACAATGCCAGTCAAAAGTTTAAGCACAGTTTCTTGTGCAGTCCTGGTACTTATGTTAAGAAGAATGACTGGTGGAGTAAAAACACTGACTTTTCACACCAACTGGCATATATAATGTTACATGCGATTCTCAAATTCTAGTTTTATGGAGTAAACTATGCAAAATTTAAAAACTTACCTCTTCAGAGTCTTTAGACACAAACATACTCAAGTTATCATAGAAGTTGAACTTATAAGTATATCAGCATATGATTTAGCTAAACGGTTGCTAAACTGAATAAATTACTAAAAATTGGTGCATCAGTACCATACCATCTGTGTAACTCACCATAATGGAAGTCACATAGTAAAATCACTGAACGCCAAAAATTCCACTGGGGGGGGTTCATTTTATGAACATCTATATTCAATAAGTGTTATGTATTTTATACGTCACTTATAGAATATATGTGTTATTTATACATTATCTTATGTCTGTGCATGTATTATTTAATTTATATTAAAGGGACTTATTAAAGGGATATGAGCATTTAAACATTTAAACTTTTAGACATTTATCATTAAATTAATTTATATTTTCCAGAAGGGCCTCAAATGTTCAAAAAGAAGGAAAAAAGAGCATGTGAACATTTTACATTTGGCAGAGCAACTATTCCCAGAACAAGCAAATTTACAATTATATTTTATTCTGTTAACTATTTTTTTTTCTTTTTTAAACAGGGATGTAAAATACCTATACGATGGACAGCCCCTGAATCTTTTCAGCATCGTAAGTTCAGCTCAGCTAGTGATGTGTGGAGCTTTGGGATCCTAATGTGGGAGGTGATGTCATATGGAGAACGGCCATACTGGGACATGAGTAACCAGGAAGTAAGGCTTATTTTTGTATGTGTTTTTGTCTGCGGCAGGACCACACTAACTTAAGTAAAGGAAAATTGCAGTGATTCATTAACTGATAAAAGTGAATAAAGTAATAATTAATGAGCAGATAACTGACTGTTATCACTAGAACTTGAGCAGACATACAGTGTACAAATCATAATCTAAAGTTACAAATGACTCATTGAGTCCAGTTTGATAATTAAGTTATTTAATATCTTCTAGAACAATCAAAAATGGGTCTTGATATTTTGGAGGAGTTTGTTTATGTGTACGATTCTTTAGATATTTAAATGTGCCTATGCAGTGCAGTGCAAGACATGAGAATCAAAGTCCAATTTTTCGCCTTTAATTCATTCATTTTTTGTGCAGTGATGAAATTTGTGCATGCCTACAGCATTCTGATGATGGATCTGTTTCAAGACTGTGTGTTGGGGTGGGGGTGCACGCATACATGCACTTGCATACTGAGATGCATAATGTCACCAACAGCCTCCAGCCAAAGACTGAAACAATAGTATTCATGTGGCATGAGTATCTATTTTTATAACAGCTGTGGGTAGAAGGTTATGTTTCTTTGAAATGCCTTTTTTGTGTTAATAATTCTGATTCAGGATTCTGAACAGGATTAATGTAGTCTTATCTACTTTGAAATTAAACCCAACCTCGAGCAAAAATTTGAGTGCTCCCAATTAATAAAGTCACCCCTAGAGGTCCTCTTCAATTGTGCAATGAAACTCAAATCTAATCACTGACAAACAAGGGAGGAAATGCCAAGAGACATCTGTCACAAATCATAACCCACACTTTATTTCATTTATTTCTCCATTTTTCTGTAGGTAATGAAGGCAGTAGTTGACCAGTATCGTCTTCCCGCTCCTAACAGTTGCCCGCCTGCTCTACATGCTCTGATGCTGCAGTGTTGGCAAGCTGATAGACAAGACCGTCCTAGATTCGACGTTATCCTGTCTTCTCTGGACCGTCTCATACGTCACCCCGCTTCCCTAAAGGCTGAACACGTTCGGTATGAATTTTCTATCTTCTAGGATGTTAGTAGTTCTTAAATGTGACCCATCAAAACAAAATAAATCAATTAAACATGATATACATTTTTCTTTATATCACATTTTGTCTAATTTTGATTTGATTCTTGTTAAATTAATATTTCGGAGGATTATGGTGAAGGAACACATACAGTATCTCCCTGACAACGAACTGTGTCAGTTTTTCATTTTAAATTTTAAGACATGTTCAGCATATACAGCTCTTCAATATGGTAATGATAAAATCTAAAAATCTGAACGTTTATAACCTACTTAGATCATGCAGTCAGATTATTACTGGAAATCTCTTTTAAAGTGTATATACAGTGACTCGTCAACTTACGAACGCTTTTGATTCCGGCAGACCGGTCGTAAAGCGATCTTGTCGTATGTCGACTTTCCATCCAAATACACTCATGCCAAACAAAAACAGATGAATAAATCTCACGCATTTAAATCTATACATCTGTTTTCAATTCCACGGCACTGTGGCACGCAGCGGAGAGTCAATCCTTTCTGTACTCCAGTGTGTGGGCAGGTCCAATACCTTCAAACTCTAATTTTATTGGATTATAACAACAGCCACAGACTGCGCATGTTGTTTTTGAGTAAAGAGATAAATTTCCCTCATTTTGATCAGCTAATTTCCACGAAGCCAAGCACAGCTGGCAAGCAAACACAAATGGACAGACATGGAAAAACGTCAACCCGCAGAGCAGCTGATTGCCAAAACTTGGGACGCGCTTCCTGTCACATAAACACTGCAGCATGTGAGTCCAATAAAATTAGTGGACCCGCCCACACACAGAAAGGATTGGCTCTCTGCTTCGCACCACAGTGATGTGGCATTGAAAGCAGATGAATAGATTTGCTCTGAGCAGATAGAAAGTGAAGCTGCATCATCTCCTGTTTGGCCTTTTAAGATGCTGGCGCTGCCGGCAGTGCGAACAACTGTCGTACACAACACTCGCACTGCACTGCCATGAATCATGCTTCACAACTTTTGCGGTCGTAAGGTCGATCAGACGTAACTCGCCTAGGTTGTAAGTCGACGACTCACTGTACTTGAAGTGAAAGGGATGGGGCGAATTCAGATGTGTGCAAAACATTACAGAAACTTTTATTATTAAGCCTTTTATTAATATTGCCCCCCCCCAAAAAAAAAAAAAAACAGTACTGATTCACTATTATGGGACAGTGATGGCCTGGTGGTAGGGTGCTGGATTACTGATCCCAAGGTCAGAGGTTCAAGCCCCACTGTCACTAAGTTGTCACTGCTGTTCCACCAGCGCAGCTGACTGGGTTATCAAAGACCAGCCAAGTCTCTCACTGTCTGATAATAATATAATAATATAAAAGAGCCATTGCTGACTTTCGTAAAGAGTAGGCTGCATTACTGTCAGCCTGTTTCTGCCCTGTGATGTCATAGGAAGCTGTGCAGGGTGTAGTCTGCCCTCACCCAGGGTTGACAGCAACAACCACCACATGACCCATATTTGTCATTAAATGAATAAATTATTCACCATTGAAAATTTGTGTCCAGCTGAAACTATTTAAGCTCTCTATATAGATGTAATAAAGAAAATTTTGAGTCTGATCATCACACCAGAAAAAGGGGATGTGTGTTGCAAAAAAGTAATGAAGCCCTGTGCATATGCTGTACATTTTCCAGACAAGAAAATCACTAGTGCACAGGCTATAGTTGCAAACTTGGCATGTTGGGTTAAACAATTTAATTTGATTTTTGATTTACTGTATTAATCTCATGAGGAAAATTCTTTCTTATGTATTTAACCTGTCCAAATTGAGCACACACACACACACACACACACACACACACACACACACACACACACACATTCGGAGCAGTGGACCGCCACACACAATGGGGACACCAGGAGAGCAGTTGGAGGTTAGGTGTGTTGCTCAAGGGCACTTCAGCCATATTGTGGAGGAAGGGTTGGTGCAGCTCACTCCCCCATTGTCACACATTTTTCCAGCTGGTTCAGGAATCAAACCAGCGTCCTTCTGGTCCCAAAGCCACTTTTCTAATCTTTAGGTTACAGCTTCCCCGTATTTTTATATAATAATATGTGAGACAAGATTTTGTCCATTAATATACAGTTGACACTCTGAACCTGTTCTTTTGAAGTCCCACCCAACCCCTGCTTAGCCCCACATCCACAGATCTGTCAGCAGTGACAACAGTCAGTGAGTGGTTGAGTGCACTGAGGATGGACCGCTACAAGGATGAGTTTGAAAGAGCACAGCTGCACAGCCTGGAGAGAGTGAGCATGCTCACCATGGAGTAAGTACAAGTAGCGTACATAGTGAAAAAAAAAATTAACGAAATAGCTCCTCTGAATTAAGGGCTTATGAACTAATACATTCGCTACCCAGACAGTCAGCAGACTAATACAGTCGTGCTATGCGAGAGTAGAGTACCATGTAAAGCTGGCAGAATCCAAAGCGGGCTTGTTTTATGATGCTTCTATGTGGTCTTTGTATTCTATAAGGCCTATTTGACCTTCATTACACCTTTGCTGTGCAATCTCTCTTCATGAATCTAGCGAGACATTTTTAGACTACCAATCCAATTTCTTGAAAAGTCAGGATAATTTCCAAAATGTAATGAATTGCAAAGCCTGTAAACTGCTAATTTACATTAATGTTTACTTGACTTTTAATTTAAAAGCAGAAATAAAAGATGTTTATAACAACAAATAAATTGCATTGTTTTTTAGAATAGTCAGAATTGAATGCAAGACACTCAACAAATGTTGGGACAGATTTAAAATATTGAAAAAGGACTTAAAGCATTGAAAGGTTTACAGAATTTTCAAGTCATAAAGTAAATGGTAACAGCTGAAGTATCATGACTGGGTATGTAAATAACATCCACCGCAGACCAAGGGTGAATGCGCAATGTATTGTATAGGGTGGAAGCCTATCAGCAATTCTAGACAGAAAGCCTTCATCTCAAATGGAAGGAAAGACAGTGGAACCATGTGCAATGGTCAGATGAGTCCACATTTCAGTCTGTTTTTCAGGAAAAACAAACATCAAGTTCTTTGTGCCAAGCATGAAAAGGACCATCATGATTGTTATCAGTAAAGGGTGCAAAAACAAGTACAGTACTGTATATGTGATAGTATCAGGAGCATCACTGCTCATAAAATTGGTGAGTTGGATGTGTATGAAAATATCATTGAGAGCCATCCAGGCAGTGTATCTTCTCAAGATCTGTATCCTTATTTCTACTGGACATTAGGCCAAGCTTAAAAATTCTTTCTTGGCAACGACATGATAAAAAAAGATTCACTCTGGAGGGAGGCAATTTCTTTTTTCTTTTTTTTTTGCCTGTGCAGGCCACCAGGGATTCGCGGGGAATTTTTTTTTTTTTTAATACATCATGCTATATTATGTATGTAATGTTGTAAACACAGTAGAATGAAATAAATATCTTATATTTGAAATCAACATACAGAATATCAAAGTTTATGCTTTTAATATTGCAATCAACAAGTATTAAGGTTTCTTCAATATATCAACTTTTAATATTGCAGTCAACATAGTGTCAAAGTCAAATGCCATCATCTCACTCCATGCTGCTGCTGGCAGTTTATAATTAACTTGTATTTGTTTGAAAAGTCAGCAAATGTGTTGCTCAATTTGAAACACATTAATTTATTTATTGTTTTCATATTGGGACCTTTAATAGTGACAGAGAACAGTTTTTTTTCCTTATCACTGTCCCCTTCCATCATGCTTTCCGCCTTTGTTGTTAAGATAGTACTGGCCAATGAGAATCACTATTTCACTGAACTGGCGAAATTGACCAATCACAAAGGGCGGTTGATACTGGTTTCACTTTGGTAACTTTTTAGTACGGTGTATGATGGGGACATAGTGTTTTTTCAACACGACTATATTTTTATTTTTTTATGTCTGTGAATGCTCAGGCAGGGTTTTTACGTACAATTTCGACCCAACCGGCCGTGTTACCACCAGCAAATATATCTTTAAGGCTGGCCTTACCATAACAATGAGAAAACAGTACATGTGCTTGACTGAGCTGTTGCCAGTTTAGCCCTGTCTCAGACATTAGTGAGCACAGATTGCTAAGCAGCTGAAATCTTGTATCAAGCAATAATTGACAAAATTTTAAATTGCAGAAATTCCATAATTAGTATCTTCCATACCCAAATGATTAAAATGTGTAAAATATAACACAGTAGTAAACATGCCTCTGTTGAATGTGTTGTAGGCATCAATTTCACATGTTGTATATATTTACAGAATACAACAAAAAAGTAAAGTACAAACATTGTCAGTAAAGTGCTTAAAATCTATTCTTTGCTTTTTTTTCTTATTAAAAAAAATGTGTCATGTGAATTAACAAATAAATTTTTAATGCATGTTGGACAATGTGCCAATCTCAGCTGCTTCTGAGGGCAGAGTACACCTGGGCAGCTCGTCAGGTCATTGCAAAGGAGAACCATGCTGACAGCAATGCAGCCTACTCTTTATGAAAGTCAGCAATGGTTCTTTGATGGTTCACAGACAGTGAGAGACTTGAGCGGCCTTTGATAACCCAGTGAGCTGCAGTGGTGACAGTGGGGCTTGAACTTCCGACATTGGAATCACTAATCCAGCGCCCTACCACTGGGCCACTACTGCCTCTTTCCATATCATGTGAAAGCTAAATTTTATAACATATTAAATAACATATAAATTCATTCATTCATTTTCTGAGCCACTTAATCCTAATTATGGTCACCTGGAGGCTGGTGCCCATCTCAGCCAACTCTGGGCAAGTAAACCTGGACAGCCTGCCAGGTCATCACAGAGCAGAAACACACTGTCAGCTATGCAGCCTACTCTTGGCAAAAGTCAGCAATGGTTCTTTAACATGCCTGTCACTATAGATACTGAGAGACATGGCCGGCCTTTGATAACCCTGTTAGTTGCGCTGTGGGGACAGAGTGACAACCGTAGCCAGTGGGGCTCGGACCCCCAACCTTAGGATCACCAATCCAGCACCTTACCAGCAGGCCACCACTGCCAATATATACATTTTGTAACATAAATATTCTGACCCCATAACACACACAGGAACATCTAACACATATAACATAAATGTACTAGACACCAAAACACACTAATGCAGAAAGAATGTGCAGAATCTGCAGGAATGTAAATAGATTAGATGAAGCAGCAGCTCTATATGTTGACAAGCCAGGAGCTCAAATTGCCCACGACATTACTCTCCAGGGAGTCAGGACCCACAGTCTACTTATTTTAAAGGATGACAAATGATACTTTTGAGAGATGAGGCAGTTTTTATAGCATTTATGTCAAACTGAAAGAAAGAGCTGTGCCTGTGCAACCATTTGTCAGCTATGCCCAAAGCTGTGATAACAGCTTTCATCTTTAGCTTGGCAGTTTCGCATGCATCCACACCTCTAGAATACAATGAATTTATTGTGACTTTAATGAGGTTAGTAAGACTGGTGTGATTCACACATACTGAGGTTTAATTGCTTGAGAATTGATGACAAAGTCCTTTGGATGAGTGGTTAAAGGTCCTTTCATAATGACTTCACGCAACAAGACATGTTGTTGACAATGTTACATCATATGAGAACACTGAAACTTAATGACTGAATAGAACTTTAGTTCTTCAAGCCAGGTGGCATTGGGTATATTGTACCTGAGGATGAGTGCATGCCTCCTCAGATGATCTGGCTTCCTCCAGTGCTACAGCCTGCTGATCTTGGGTGTGTGGCAGTCTTCAGGCTTGATTTTCTCTTCAGACAGGTGCATAAAGTAAATTACACAAAGGTTCTGTTCTGTAGTGTCAAAAGCACTACAGATTCTCCTTGTCACAGAGTGAATAGACGCTGCTCAATTACTAGCTATGTAACTGATCTTTCAAAGTTATTAGTTTTATTCTTGATTTTAATAATTTCATTTTTGTGTAATGTTGGGATTGAAAGCTGCGGCTTTACCTCACTGAACGAGTGCTACTCATTTGCCTCTAAAATTCCCCATTTTATGATAGTTGTGCATTTCTACTTTTTCATGCAGCATCATTGCCTTTTTCTGGCGCTTCGGCTTCTTACCGGAAGCCTGAGAAGATGCACGGTGTTTGGGTGGCATCGTAGAGCTTAACTGGGAATTAAAAACACACTAAAAATGCACATTTACAACTTGTGCACAAATGAGAAAAAAAGGGGCCTATACATAAATTTGAATCACGTGCCAGTTACTTCTGGGTTTGACGGCAATCTGCGAGTATGCGGGGGCGCGAGCGCAAAACCGCAAATGGTCAAGGGCCTACTGTACTTGCATGCCCAAACTCAAGGTAGCTGGGAAGGAAATTTTAGTTATCAAAAACACTCAAATTTTAACATCACATTAATGATTTCTCATGTAAACACTCATACTTTCTGCTGTCGCTCACCAGCCATTACATCAGATACCACAGGACCACCAGGGACGGAATATTATTTGAACAGTGGCTCATTCTCTGAAAAGCAGTGATACTGACATTTCTGTGTGTGTGTTTGTGTGTGTGGATGTGTGTGTGTGTGTGTGTAAATTATAACTCACAACTATGTAGCACATATTTTTAAACTATGCTTGACCTTCCCCCAGTGCATTTAACTAGGTTATCAAAGGCTGGCCATGTCTGTCAATGTCTAATAAAAGAACCATTACTGAGGCTGCATTGCTCTCAGTATGTTTCTGCCCTGCATGGCCTGGTGTACTGTCCAGGGTGTACTCCGGCCTCGCTCAGAGTCGGCTGAGATGGGCACCAGCCCCCCTGCGATCCTTATTAGGATTGAGTGGTTCAGAAAATGAATGAATGATGAATGTATGATTTTGTTGTTGCATCATTCTTGGTGTATATGTGAATCTGTAAAAACCAACATGTGTCAAATTTTCATTGAAGCCTGTGTGTGTTGGCCTTGCAAGGGTCTGTCAAACTGTTCATGATGTAACACACCTTTGCCCAGAACTTCAGATTGGCACCAGCCTTCCCACAACCCTTATTAGGATTAGGCTGCTTAGAAAATGGAACAAGAAATGAATAAATATGATAAGCACAAGCATGGCAATCTTTTATTAGTATTATTATTATTATTGTTGTTGTTGTTGTTGTTTCTTTCTTGCTGTAAGTTAAGTGTTCAGTAGAGTGCCAACATTGACCTTGATCACTATCTTTTCCTGTATCCTCTATTCTTGCTCTCTGTGTTTCAGAGATGTGCAGACTTTGGGAGTGAATTTGTTGGGTCATCAACGGAAGATTGTGAATGCAGCACAACAGCTCAGGACTCATCTCACTCAGGGACAGGTGGAGGTGTAGAGTATTCCCCCTCCTTTTTTTGTGGACACTATAATACTATAACACAACAAATGTCCAGATTACATAGCAGGCCAAGACTGGCAACACGGGGGCAACAAAGGACTAAGTGTTATGGCACTAAATGGAAAGTGTTTTACATTATTTATTTGCTCTAGAATTTGTCAGTATTCTTGTCTTTCTTGTTTACCCACCAATTCTCTTCCATGCCGAGTCATGTGCCCATATTCCTTTCTGCTTTGTCTGATGCTTAATCCATTCATATTCTTGTGTGCTTCGTCCTTCCAACATTTTCACACAGACCCCGAAATGTTCATTCTTTTTAAATCAAATAATATTTCAAAAAAAAAGAATGAGGTGTAAACTAATGTATGGGAAAAAAAACGAAAGGTAGTTACCACTACAGATAACTGCAGTGATAGTCAGTGACGAAGTTTGATCAACTGTTTGTATTGATGCTTACATTGGCTCTGGATGGTTATTAATTCAAACATTTATTTCAATTTGCTCATTTACTTTTGCACTGTGATAGCCTGGTGAGCCGTTCAGGGTGTACTCGGCCCTCACCCAGAGTCGACTGAGATGGGGGCCGCCTCCCCGTGTCCATAATTAGGATTAAGTGGTTCAGAAAATGACTGAATGATGAAAAATGTATTATTTTATAAGAGCAGAAAAGACTACTTTCGGGTCTCTTTTCTGCAGATGTACAGAAAGCTGTTTATCTGTTTTATCGGCTGAATCGCATTTGTTTTGAAGTAGGGAACATTTACAGTGCTGCAGGGCAGTGAAGTTCACATGCTAGAGCTGATGTGATTTTGTTCAGTTGCTTTAGATTCACTCAATAATTTCAAAGACCTATCAGAATATCATGTTTGTTCAAAATTAAGAGAGGGATGCAAATTGAGACTTTCATGTGAATTTAAGGTAATTTATGGACCTTTTTAAAAGCACCTCATGGCCAATTCACAATATACCAAATTCGTTTTGTTAAACCAAATTCTTTATCAGACACTGAGGATTCATCTAGCTTCATTACATCACAAAAGATTATATTTCCATGACAAAGCTGAAATTATTCAAATCTATTTTTACCTAGCTGTGAGTTGTTGTTTTAAAAAAAAAAAAAAAAAAAAAGCCTAATTTAAACCACTTTCATGTGTAATCCCAGATTATAGTCATATCTATGAAAGTCCTAGGTTGATGTGCATTCATACATTTTCCTCTTCTTTTTCCTCAAGATAACACGATAATTGTGCATAATTCTCAGCATAACAAATATTGTTTTCTTGTGAAAACGCGTTCTTTATTTTGTCCTGATGTGACGGCAAGTTATTTATAACCAGGCATAACATTATATCAGCCTGTCAGTGGACATAATTAAAGAGAAATGTGATGTGGTGAACTATACACCCTCACCCTTGTCATGATGTTGTGTATTTTTGCAATCTGCTCCATGTATTGTAATTTGTAGATTATATCAATTATGTTGTTCTCATTTAAAAACAGTTTTGTTATTGCGAGATCCTGAGAAAATTATCCTTTTTTTCCTTAGAAAACATAACATAAATAACTATATAGCAGGAAAACAAATTAAATTAACTGAAAAAACAACCATTGTTTTTGTGAGAAAATAATGTAATCACCCTGTGACCTTGTTAAAAACGGAGGTGATAAAAAAAAGTATATGACTGTACATCTGCTTAGGGCTTTCATACAGGTTTGATATCTGGTGCTGTGACCTTATTAACTTATTTAAAAGAGTTTGTTTGAGCAGTATATTAAACTACATGCACAGAACAATTCAGGCTGTAATTTCACACACAAAGAAACACCAGTAATATTTCTGGGTGGGGGGAATGAAAGCTTCTGTATAACCTTTTGTTACTTTTTTATTTATTTATTTGCAGTCAACCTTTAAGCAACAGAGGCATGTACTGCTGGCTCATTTATTTCATGTGCATGAGAGTCAGATTCAGGCACTGTTAGCACTTAAGTCATATGTGGGTCACATGTGAGAAAGAAAAGCAGGAAGTATCAGATATGTACTAAAATCAGTATCGACCCTTGGTGGTATTAGAGGAAGAAAATATTTTGGAATTTCAACTGTGATATTTGTTGTTTTCAAACTGACAGTACAACGTAAACCATATGATAGCCCTTCTTCAAGAAATGGCATCAGTGATTAGATGGTATATCATCATTTTGTCACTTCATCTGGAATTCATGCGAGGTACAACAATTTCAGCCACACTGTGGGATCAGTGATGCCTGATCAAGGCCACAATAAACAAATGGTGAAGTGTCTTGTCCTTCCTTGAGCATTGTGAATTGAGCTTTGTAAAGGACAACTTTTTGCATAACATTGAATTTTTGCATTAAGGAAATATTACTAGAAATTATTTCAAAATTAATTTTTAATGAAACATAACGTATGTTAAGCGCAAGTGCACTTATTTACCTCCCTGCAATAGGTACTCATAATGATTTCATAGAGAGCAATAGTAATGCTTTATTTTGTTTTAATTAGTGAATTAATTTGAATCATATAATCACATAATTATAGCACATAAGATGCAGATTTGCATATGGATGCTTAATTTGTCTAACACTATTCCATCTGTCATGTTCTAATTTTCATATATAATGGTGTATGTTTAGTTGCTACCAGTGCTTGCTACTGGGATTTAGTGTGTACTTTGTAGTGTTGGTTGAACGTATATCTAGGAAACATAAAGACCGTTTTTTAAGACATGAATTTTGACCATTGTTCACTCATGCTGGGATGGACGCCACAAACCTTATGCTCCATTTTAGATTAAATGCATCAGTCTTGCCTGAACACATGCATCAGTAATAATGAAAAGACATGATTAAAATCTGAACATTTGTAATAATAAAAAAAAGTTGACATGCTCAGTATCACATATTTGGTTATATATTGCTGTATAACACACCAAGAAATAGTGCAGAATCTAATCAATATCAGTTGCATGCTATATATGCTGGTCCAGATGTAAATAAGACATCTGGATATAGATGAATATGCTCCCTAAACAGGATTTCTTTGTTTTAAATGCTTGAGCTCAATGGACCATGATTAAGAGCAAACCCACAAGATCCAAATCAGTGACCCTTAGCTTATTCTGATGTTAAGTGCAAATTCATCAGATCACTAGCAGCCTAGCTCGATGTCAGCAGGCTGGCAGGGAAAAAAGATGCGGGCTAGCAGGGAAAAATACTTGTAATTGTTGATTCTCAGTAATTCTAGATGGCATAGAGACTACAATTTACACTTACATTTACACCAAAATAATTATTTTTGTTATACATGAAAAGGCCTATAATGTACGAAATGGCAGATTAGTCTGAAAAGGATTTCTGTAAGTGTAATAAAAATTTTTTTTTAAATGTATTGAGTGCTCTAAAGCATTAATCTTTCATTTTTCTTTGAGCATCAATTCTGTTCTTCATTAGCTTCTCACTTAATTTAGGGTTCTCAGCTGTCTAAATGAACAGTCAGTCCATGTGGTTGACGTGTTGAACATAGACAAAATGGGCAAGTGTAAGGATCTGATTGACTCTGAAAAGTGCTACTTTATAACTGGATAGATATCTGGGTCAAAACATCTTAAAACCCCCAGGTTTATTTATTTATTTATTTTTATTTTTATTTTTATTTTATTTTATTTATTTATTTTGGGGGGGGGTCCCAGTATGCAGTGTTTAGTACGTACCAAAGGTGGTACAAGCAAGGCAAAATGGTAAAGTAACAACAAATTTCTGGGCATCAATGGCATATTGACATACATGGGGCATGAAGGATTATCTGTGTGGATTGATAGTCCAGCAGAGCAGAAATTGTTGATGCTGGCTATGATAGAAAGGAGTCAGTCAGATTAGTGGTTGACAACTGTCCACCACTGAAAGTGCTTACAGTGGGAAAGAAAGCATTCTAACTAGAAACTGAAGCAATAGAAGAAGGCAGACTTCTCTGGTTGATCACATTTTCTTTTCTGTTATCTGGATGGCTAGGTGGATGTGTTTCTTTTTTATATAAAAGAGATAGCAATACGATGGACTATGGGAAGCCATTCGAAGTATTGCGATGTTCTGAGCAAAGTTCTGTTGGGAAATCTTGGGCCCAAGAATGGATGCTAATTTGACACATAATATCAGCCTAAACATTGTTGCAGACCAGCTACACTAATATCTGGCAATAGTGTTGTTTAATAGATGCCGCTTGCCATGCTGTAAAATCTATTCATGAAGGGTTTGAGGAAATTAATTCTCTGTAGGATGTGCTGAATAAATAAGTCCCCACCTTGCAACTTATAGGAGTTAAAAGATGTGTTGCGCTGTGCCAGTTATCAATACATACCCTTGGAGGTCTTGTGGAGTCCATGCCATGATGAGTTAGAGCTGTATATACTGTATATATATATATATATATATACAGTGAATCTCATAAAATAACAACAGTATTCTAATATTGTTGTGGGGGGTGTGATACTGTAGTAATCCCACGAGGAAAATGTGAGTACACACACTCAGAACAATGGGATGCCAGACAGGATGGCACCCGGAGAGCAGTTGGGGGTTAGGTGCCTTGCTCAAGGGTGCTTCTGCTATAAATGTGGAGGGAGGAAAGGTGCTTCTCACGCCCCCACTGTCACACATTTTTCCTGATGGCTTGGGCATCAAACTAGTGACCTTTCAGTCCCAAAGTTGTTTCGCTAACCATTAGGCTATGGCTGTCCCCAACAATTATATAATATATTCAAATAGTTTGACATATTAAGAATGTATCTATATATATAAATATATATATATATATATATATATATATATATATATATATATATATATATATATATATATACATATATATATATATTATCCATACCCACTGTATATGATGTATATGAGAACACATGTGTTCTGATTGGCTAATCTACGATGAGGATGTCACCACATGTGCCCTTAATAGCCCATAGAAGAAAAAAAAAAAGACAGAAGTCTCAATTCATGCTAAATTAATCGCTAAAGCTCACCAGCCAGCTCTTCCATTCATTTAAGACTTATTCCATGAAAATCTTCAAAATTTGGAATGAAAGCATTTCATTTTATTATTCTTTTATTTATTTTCAAATGATTGAAGTTTTTTCACCCAACACAACTTTATCGGTGTTGCACAAGTGGGGGAATGACGACTAATTTCCCAGCTAACCAGTTGGCATGCTATAGGGTTCAATAGAAGCACATAATTATTAGCTTGTGCTTCCAGAGTCAGTCATCTATCTAAATCAACCATATTTGTGTAACACAGTTGACCAGCATTTGCTGCATGTAAACACTGTATAAACACCGTAAAGCTGTACATGTCAACGGAGCCAACAAGCAATAGTGTAAATTCATGGGAAGTCTCAATGAAAAAAGGAAAATGATTTTTGTGCACACTTATATCTTGTGTGTGTGTGTGTGTGTGTGTGTGTGTGTGTGTGTGTGTGTGTGTGTGTATGTGTGTGTATGTGTGTGTGTGTGTGTGTGTGTCACACAGTGAGTAAGTGAGTGTATTTTCACAGGGGCACTTGACTTTGTATATTTTTTTTCTGTTAGTTGATATTACACTACTGTGAAAATTTGTAAGAAAAACAAACAAAAAAAAAAAAAAACACAACAATAATATTAAAAAATATTAAATGAATAAATAAATCAAATAAATTTATTAACTAAAAGAAAACCACATATCTATTTATTTTATTCTGAATTTACTTGGTTATATTAATCATTATTTTCTTAAGTCATATCAAGCTTTTTTAGGATCAGAAATGAGTACATTAGAGGGGCAGCACATGTAAGATGTTTTGGAGACAAAGTCAGAGAGGCTAGATTGAGATGGTTTGGACATGTACAGAGGAGGGATAGTGAATATATTGGCATTAGGATGCTAAGGTTGGAACTGCCAGGCAGAAGGCCTAGAGGAAGACCAAAGAGAAGATTTATGGATGTGGTGAAGGAGGACATGAAGGTAGTTGGTGCGAGATAAGAAGATGCAGAGGATAGGGCGAGATGGAGGCAGATGATTCACTGTGGCAACCCTGAAGGGAAGAGCCGAAAGGAAAAGAAGAAGAAGATATCAAGCTTTTATTGTTGTTTCAATTATAAACAGTTGCTACAGTATATCATCATCATCATCATCATCATCATCTTCCGCTAAGTCCAGGGTCGGGTCGCGGGGGCAACAACCTAAGCAAAGAGGTCCAGACGTCTCTCTCCCCAGCCACTTCCTCCAACTCTCCCGGGGTGACACCGAGGCGGTCCCAGACAAGCCGAGAGACATAGTCCCTCCAGCGTGTTCTAGGTTGACCTCGGGGTTTCTTCCTGGTTGAACATACCCGAAATACCACACCAGGGAGGCGTTCGGGATGCTACAGTACACAGTTAAAAAATAAGATGTAAACCTAAAATATAAACATAAATGCTTCTCCAGAACCATGGTGCAACATAGATCAACACAGAACTACAAAAACATATCCATTTAATCCCCTGGTCCCCAAACTACGGCCGCGGGCCGGATACAGCCCACCTCTACATTTGTCTCAGCCCCCTGAACAATACCAGAGACACATTATGATTATGATTTTTTTAGTCTGGCCACACGATAAAGACTAATACATACCAAAACATAACGTTCTACTCCACCTTTCTGCCATCTGTGCACCATCTGAACCCCTAAAAAAATAAAATAAAATCTTCGACTCTCCCCAGTCAAGTATAACAGAATAATGGTGAATAGGTTATGGAACAGAATTCAGGGTATTTAATCTGCAGTGGACAAACGATTCTTTTTTTGTTTAATGCAAAGAAAAGGTTGTTTGTATCATCTGTAAAGTCACAGTGGCGTTCTTCAAAGAATGCAATCTGCACCGACACTCTGAAACACGTCACAAAGACGAGTGTGATCGCTTGCAAGGTCAAATGCGAGTGGTCAAACTCTCAAAGCTAAAAAGTGGACTGTTAGCTCAGGACAATACATTTGTGAGGCGCTCCACCGAATGTAGGCACTTGTTGCAAGTGACGTATGGTGCTTATGAGACAAAGTGCGGCTTATTCGGACTTCCAATCTTTCAAGTGAGCAAGTGAAGGTTGAGTACGAAACAAGTGTTCAATGTGCACTTGCTCACTTGAAAGATTGGAAGTCCAAATAAGCACCATACGTCACTTGCGACAAGCGCTTACATTCGGTGGAGCGCCTCACATTTGTACTCCAGGCTCGGCTGAACCAGTTGTCTGTTCAGGCAGCTTTTGGGTTGCTCAACTGACAGCTACCAGTGTTTTTTTTTGTTGTTGTTTTTTTTTATTTCCTGACTTTTACTAACTTTTTTTTCTGACTATTCGTAACCCGGAAAGGGTTACTAATATCTGGTTATATGTGGCTTACTGGAAAACAATAAATGCTTACGTTTAGGCAGCTCTGCGATCGTCACACTTTTTCTGTTACAAACTAACCTCAGCCCCTCCATCAAAGAAGGGAATAGTTATGTGGCCCACGCAGGAAAAAGTTTGGGGACCCCTGATTTAATCATTCATTCATTCATTTGCAGACCCGCTGAATCCAAATAGGATTCCGGGGAAGCTGAAGCTTATCTCAGCCGTGCTTTGGACAAAAGCAAAACTCTGGGAACTAACTCTGGGAACTCTGGGAACAGCTCGCCAGGCCATCGCAGGGCTAACACTCACATAAAGCTTCACACTCACACCTAGGGACAATTTGGAACAACCAATTATTTAACAGGTATGCATTTAAAATGTAGGAGGAAACCGGAGTACCTGGAAGTAACTCAAGCAAGCACAGGGAAAACAAAGAAAAATTCTCAACAGGCATGGTCTTGCACTGAATGATGCCACTATTATACGATGATGTCACTGTGTCAAACACAAAGCTACATATAACACCATAGAGTACATCTGTGCAACATCTGTAAACATTGCAGGACTGTGCAAAAAAGAATGGCGTCAATGAAGACAGTACACCACCAACAAGTCTCATAAATAATAAGGCAGATAAAGGTTGGATATGCAAAGAGGTAGCAATAGGAATAAATAAGTGATTAATAATAAATAATAATAAATAATGTGACATTCCATTCACATTATATTTAACATTAACACCATCAGGTACATGTCTTCTCAAAAATCAACAGTTTTTGATTGCCACGTGCTGATCTGTTTCCATAAACATTGCTGGTCAGCAGATGTTCAGTCTTAGTCAGCTGTCGCCTCCGAGACCTGATCTGTAAACTCCATAAGATCTTTATCTACTATACGGGTGAAAACCACAAACAAGTACTGTACTTCGAAATGGGTTCATTACCATTTAGGAATGTTATTCTGCCTCTGTGCAAAATAGGTTATAATTCTGGAACATTCCCTGTTATTTATTTCGCAAATGCCTTTTGGCAACACAGTTATAAAAACAGTATATGTTGAGCCATCATTTGTGGAAAGTAATAAATCAAGTACATATTACTTACCTTATACAGTATATATAAATGTTCATATTCATGATTTAGTTATATTACTTAATTAGTTATCACAAATGGCAATGAATCCTTTCACACAGCTGTGTAATGAGCAGTAATTTCCGTGTTTAATTAGGTAAATACACATACTTATCAATTAGTGTTCACTGTAATATGATTATAAATATAGATTTTGCACAAGTCTATAGATAGCTCAATAATTTACAAGTAGTCAAACAACTAAGAGCAGGCCTCATGGTGGTCCTGGGCTCAAGTCCTGGGCTTGACAAAGGTATTTCTGTGGGAAGTGTGCATGTTCTGCCATTGCATGCATAGGTTTCTTCCAGGTTCTCCACAGTACAAAGACATGCACTTTACACAAAATGGCTGTTCCACATTGTCCCTGGATGTGAATGTGTATGTGTATTATTGTATGTCTGTCACTGTAACATTCGGTTCATGGTGCATCCTGCCTCTGGTCAGTGTCGGTGGTTTACAGCCTCCCCACAATCATAATAGGACACAGCAGTCCAGGTAATGAATTAAATAATTAGTAAATATTACATTATTGCTGGATTTTATATAAATAAACTCATGAAAGTGGCAGTTGTGACGAGTAGATACTTACAAAATACTTTTTAAAACCTGTATATTTTGTTATCATTCTTAAGAAATGTGGGGCAGTGGTGGTCTAGTGGTATAGGGCGCTGGATCGCTGATCCAAAGGTTGGGGGTTCGAGTCCCACTCTCCACAAGGTTGTCACTGTCCCCCCAGTGCAGCTAACTGGGTTATCAAAGGCCGGCCATGTCTCTCACTGTCTATGGTGTGAGGCATGTCAAAGAACCATTGCTGACTTTCGACAAGAGTAGGCTGCAAAGCCGTCAGCGTGTTTCTGCCCTGCGATGGCCTGGCGAGCTGTCCAGGGTGTACTCTGCCCTCGCCCGAAATTGGCTGGGATGGGCGCCAGCCTCCCCGCGACCCTAATTAGGATTAAGCGGGTACAGAAAATGAACTGAACTTAAGCAATGGGTGTACTGGAAAATACTTTAATTCGTTCATTCATTTTCAGAGCCATTCATTCTATTAAGGTCGCATTGATGCTGGACTTTTGGTGAAAGCAGGGTACACTCTGAATCACTTGCTGGGCCAGCACAGGGCAATCACACGTAACCATTCACAATCATGGACATTTTGTAACAGCCACTTAGCTTAATGTGCATGTCTTTTGACATCTTTTAATGTGCCTTATAGCTAGCTTTAAACTCCATTCTCAGTTTTCACAAAGGTGATGTGTTCTTAAACACTTATCGCTTCTTTTCTCCCTGTCTTATATTCCTGTTTGAAATATATATCTTGCTATAACACTCTGAAGTAAACAGTAAAGTGAAACATTTATGCTTGAACAGGAATTTATTTAGCCCGAGTAGTAGAGTATTTAAACTGTATCTCATTCACAAAGTGTATCAAGGAATGGTATTTTGTTTTGTCTCTGGGATTTTAGCCTCACTGACCACAAATTTTGAGTGTTTTCCATTTCCAGTCAGGTTTTTTTTTACTCAGTATAATGATTTATGATCCTGATATAGCTGACCAATCAGATCATTATATTTGTCGTATATAATAGTTACACAAATTGTTTTCTTCACATTTCACAACGTAAATGATTTTTATTAACACTGTGGCACAATATTAATTTTAGGAATGAATTTTAAAATTATGTTAATAGTGATGTTAATTAATTAGTATTGTTGTCAACTATTGATATGACTCTGACTCTGGAATGGATTTCATGATGATTTAAGGATTACTGTTTGTAAGTGGCCAACGGTACTATAATGAAACACAACACGTGATATATTGACAGCATATAAAAAAGTACATACCTGGTGTGATGCTCCATGAAATCATCCATGCTGCATAAGATCATAGTTGTTGGTGACAGTTAATCAATCAACTATATCAATTCAAGCATGAAATCTCTGCATAAAGAGACATGTGAGTGTATTGATGCGCTACTTATTTGTAAGCCTTGTATTAAAGCAATATCCTGTGTTCTCAATATGTGTTAATGATATAATATTTAAGCATTATCTGTAAATTTTACAGTAATTTAATGAATAAATGAAGTAAAATACACAGGAAAAATGTACTGTACACAATTATAAAACATTACTATAATTACAGCAAAGTACTGTGATATCTTGCATGGTATTAAATAACACCTTGTCAGGCATTCTTGTTGATGCTTTAAAAAGAAAGGGGGAAAACAGAAAAAACACTTTTGAGAATGGAATGAATCACTTGAAATTAATGTATGTAAATAACTGGTAGAGTGTGTGTGTGTGTGTGTGTGTGTGTGTGTGTGTGTGTGTGTGTGTGTGTGTGTGTGTATTGTGGGGTATATAAGGTGCATAACTGGAAACCTGGTAAGGATATTTCATCTTAATACAATAATGAATAGGAATAAATATGATGCTTCTTGTTGTTCTCATTGAATAGGTTCGTGTTCATACTAGACAATGTAATGACTGTGAAACACAAGCAGTTTCGGAATTAATTCACACTTTTGGGTGTAAACAAGTGCAAGGCAATTGTGTTGTGCTCCTGTTGTGCTCAGGATCAGCCACACTGCCCTAATGTTGATTCAGGGTTACAAGTTTCCTAAGGAGACAAATTTCAAGTTTTAGAACTATTATTGAATATCGTACAGGCTTTTGGCTTTCATTTGACATCTGGAGAGGAAGGTAAGTCTGTTGGGTTTTTACACCCGAGCCTAGTGGCTTAGCCTCGTGGCTCATCAGGCCGGTACTTATCCCCGGTTTCCATTGCATGAAGCGACCAGGAGTTCAACTCCCCCTGGATGGGACGCTAGTCCATTGCAGGTTACCTTCCCAGTATATTTTACTGGTACCCATTTATACTGCTGGGTGAACAGAGGCACACTTGTGGTTGAGACCTTGCCCAGGGGTCTTAGCACAGTGAGGGTCTCAGTGGGATTCAAACTCACAACCTCCTGATCATGAGCGCAGCACCCTAACCACTACACCACCGGCCCCACTATCTGGAGAGGAAACATGAACCTAAAAGAACACACCCTCAGCTGATAATGCTCAGCTTTTATCAGACTATCTCTTTAATCATCAGCAGTCTTTAAACAGGTTTGCCAGGATTGCTGTGTGGTTTGAGATTAGCCCACTTGGTGAATCTATGGCAGTGACCAATCAAGTTTCAGCATGATTTCTAAATTCTACAGGGGATACAAGAAAATGGTCACTTTAAGCATGTCACTACCATACTCTCATGAAATATGGACTTTTCATTCAAAATGCAGTTTGAGAAGTGTATAAAAAAGATCCAATTAAATTATTAAACATTACAAAAAGAGCATAGTTTAAAATGTTCAAACCTGCCATGCCCTTTATTACCTGCGAGCATCATGTTCTTGCTTATCTAGTCTCACATCCTGACCTTTTTCCGTATCCTCCTACATCACCCCTCCTCTGTACCTAAACCACAGCCTTCATATAAATGCAGGTGACACATCACTGTGTATTGCCACAGAAACTCCAGAACTTGGCTTTATGAAAGTCGCTTTTTATATGATCAGTGGACATTTAGTGGAATTTAAAATTTCTCAGAGGGTAAGTCTTTAAAGTAATATGAGGCATATCACATGTATTGTTTGGCTTATATTTCAATAAAACCAGGGGGAAATGTGTGTGTGTGTGTGTGTGTGTGTGTGTGTGTGTGTGTATATATATATATATATATATATATATATATATATATATATATATATATATATATATATATATATATATATATATATAGAGAGAGAGAGAGAGAGAGAGAGAGAGAGAGAGAGAGAGAGAGAGAGAGTGTGTTCAAAGGTCTTCCAATATGCAAATAATATATTATGAAAAGTAATTTCAAAAATGAAAATAAAACTGTAAAACTATGTAAAAATAAAAATCCTGCAACATACCATAATCAGTTTTTAAAAATGGTGCATTATGGGGAGTTTTGTGATACTGTATATATACTTTGTGATACTGTATATATTTATTTATATATATATATATATATATATATATATATATATATATATATACTTTGTGTACTGTATATATATATATATAGCTAAGTTTTACTGAGCATGCTGAAGACTCTTCTATAGTTCTTCTGAACCACTTCTCTGTCCAAAAAAAAAAAAAAACTTGAGTGTGACAGGCTGTCTGCTAAGGAGTTCTATTATGTAATACTTTGCCCTCTTTACTATGGTAGCATATTGCTGCCAGTCAGGTAAAGGAATAAAAGATCTGTTATCACATTATAATGTGAATGTTTACTGTTATAATATCAAACATTTCACGTTAATGCTTTACATTATTTCGAATTACAATAATGTATGTTTATTATACTATGTTATATTTAAGAACAATATTATCATATTTATCATTTACCTTTAGGATTTTGAGGTTATAACAATGTTTCATATTATTTTGACAAATAATTATCTTACAAAAATAAGTTTCTTTTTATAATATGATAAGTAAATATGTCAAAATAATATAAATATATTAAATGAAAATTTTCATTTTAACATAAAAAGTATATTGTTAGTAGACTAAACATTTATTGTTAGAACTTGATAAGTTTAAATGTCAAAATAATATAAAAATAAAGTGTTATAACCTGTAAAATTTCAGCTTACAATGAGATAAAAATTCTAACTTATAATGTTATAATTTTGTACATAAGTATAATATGGAAAATAAATTGTGATAACATGAAGATAAATTTTCTATACATTTTTCATGTTATACCATGAAACTCATCTTCCTTCTTTGATCTGAGTGGCAGAAGTTTTAAGTTATATGATCATTTATGGATTTTCTTTTCCAAAGAAATGCTTGGAAATCTAAAACATTATTCTACTGGCTCAATAAAATACAGATTATATAAAATTAATCTCTATAGTAAAATCTGTAGTAAAAAAAAAAAATTAAAGACTTTTGTACATAAACAGCTTTTGCACATAACTACACATTTGCAGAACATCATATTTTTCTTTACTTACATGCTTTTGTTTAGTTACTTCTTTCATGCACAGATTTTTTTCAAGAAGTAATGAACCAAGTAAATTGGATTTATTGCAACTGAGTATAAATTTCAAATCTAACTTACTTGCAAAGAAACAGTTAGAGATAGTTAATGTTTGTACTATTTAATAACATTAAACTAAATTCAATTTAACATTAATACAAAGCAAATAACATTAATTACTTAATAATTTACAATTAATTTACAGATCAGGTTGGCAAATTAATCTGCATTATTTTTTCAAACAAGTAGTTAATGCTGAAAAAAAGATGAATATTAGAATTTGATATAAAATGTATCCATCTGACACATCTGAGTGGTATGTTTAAGTAGTTCATTTGAATCCTGCTCTGTATTGTTATCCTGTCAGTCACTTAAATCAGTGTGCCGCCTTCAAGAGAATGGCTCCGTCTCTTTCACGCTCTGCCCCAGGGAATATAGTCCACTGGTGGAATCATCTTAAATTCCGGCTTCAAAACAAGAAAGGCTGGGACCAAGTGTTGGATGAAACATTCCTTTATCAGTCGAAAAGGTTGTTTGTATACAAGCACACACACATGCCATTGTAATCAGTTAATCTATAACATTATTATAGCTATGATTGTGTTATAACAAGACATCTATAGTGTGTCTATGTGGTGTTTCATATAAGATATAAAATTATTAATAAATTATTATACCTATAAAATAATTATTATTCCTTGTTTGAAAAAGTATAGTGTATGTAATTTGGATAAATAAATGTCTTAAACCTGGGATACATTAACAATATATTGTTCTACTCCTATGTTCTTCAGAGTGAATGAAATCCCCCTATTTTATGCAACAAAGAGGAACAATGTGGGCTGCATTAAGAAACTGCTGGATTGTTCTTCAACAAATATTTTTGAAAGAGGTGAGTGTATGTTTTTCAGTTTTTATTGAAAAATTCTTGAAAATGGCATATTTGGAAGAGGTTTTGTGTTTGTGTGTCAGGTGCACTAGGTGAGACTGCGTTGCATGTGGCTGTGATGAATGATCACCTGGAGGCAGCTGTGACACTTATGAAAGGAGCACCAGAGCTTATCAATGAGCCCATGTCCAGTGAACTGTATCAAGGCAAATATACAATCTTATACCTAACCAACCAGAAATAATCACCAGGAGTTCATGCGATAATTTGAATTGTTTCTTTTTATGGAATTTCATGTCAAGGAAAACCTGCTTGGTTCTCACAGGTATAACAGCTCTTCATATTGCTGTTGTCAACCAGAATGTCAATTTAGTCCAGGAGTTAATACTAAGAGGGGCTGATGTAACTACACCCCGGGCAACGGGCATGTACTTCAACAAAAGAAAAGGAGGACTTCTTTATTATGGTAATGAATAATAAAAGGAAAAATAAATTCTAATTCTATGTAATGATCAAAATGCTTTAATGACAAAAAAGGTAGCAATGTTTAAATTCACTTCAATAAGGATGAGTTAAAATAGAAGAAATGAAAACTGAATTTAAGAATAAAATGACTTGAAGGTGCCCATTCAGTCAAGCGTTTTATCTCCCATTATTAGTTCATGTGAGGTTGAATACGATGATTCACTGGTGATTCACTAATTTATGCGCCAGCTCACGGGCTTAGTATCTGTTATTGACCTGTTTTACATCTAGTTTTGGTTCTGTTTATAATCACATTGACAAGACTGTGTGATCAGACAAACTATCTTGTACATGCATGGAATTTTGGCAGCACATCATGGAATCGTGGACAGTTTGAATATCTTAATGTGTTTTTGTAAAGATGAATAATTATTAACAGATTCTGTGTTTTTAGGTGAGCATATCCTAGCTTTCGCCAGCTGCATTGGTAATGAAGAGATCATCACCATGTTAATAAATGCTGGTGCTAATATTCGAGCTCAGGACTCCCTTGGTAAGAGCAAAATCTGCCCCTGGGCTTGTATCGCCCTTCAGGTGCAATTACTTTTCTAAATACACTGATAAAGGTTGAAGTATTGCTTCAAATTCTTCACATCTTCTTTTCCTTTCAGCTGTTCCCTTTCAGGGGTTGCCACAGTAAATCATCTGCCTTCATCTTTCTGGAAGTCATATTAATGATTCGCATGTTTGATTTTCCATAGGTTTTTACATTGGATGCCCTTTCTGACACAACCCTTAGCAAGGAGTAGAAACACACTGACAGCTTTGCAGCCTACTCTTGTTGAAAGTCAGTAATGGTTATTTTACATGCTTCATATCATAGACAGTGAGAGACATGGCCGGCCTTTGATAACCCAGTTAGCTGCACTGGGGGGGACAGTGGCAATCTTGTGGAGAGTGGGACTCGAACCTCCAACCAACCCTAGGATCAGTGATCCAGCACCTTTTACCACCAGGCCACCATTGCCCACTTCAAATTCTTCACATATGAAATAGAAAAGAAGAGCATAAAATGTGTGCTAGTAAAACTGAGAAGATGAACTCTATAAATCACACACTGATTTTGGTTACTATTGGCTCTGACAATACTGAACAAAAGTTAGTTATAATTTAGTTCCCCTTTTACCAAGGAGCTTAGGGGAATACGAAAATAGAAAGACTACAAAAGGTGAGGTAAAATGCTTATCCTTACTTTCTATGGCATAAGGCAATTAGAAGTTCAGCTCCTCCTACATAGGACAATAATCCATCACATGTTACCCATCCAGTATCTTTCTGCTATCCATCTATACTGCTGGGTAGACAGGGACACATTTGTGGTTAAGACCTTGCCCACCTTGTTTAAGACCTTGTGGGTCTTGTCACATTTACAGCATTTGCTAGGCACTCTTATTCAAAGCAACTTACAATTATCATTTTTTTATGCAACTGAGCAGTTGAGGGCCTTTCTCAAGGGCCCAACAGTGGTGATAGTGGGTATTGAACCACTGACCTTTGGATTAGTAATCCATTGCATTAACCACTGAGACATCACTGCACTTTTACCTTGGGAGTCTAACAGTGATTCTAATTTGCCCCAAGACAACAACAACTTTGTTTAAATTTTATAATATCAACATAGCATGATAATTATGAAATACTGTAGTTATATGTTAATAGAGTGAGCTGTCATGATATTAGCTATTAGAATTAATAAAATGTGTACATAGCACCAGGTTGATTGCAATATTTAGCAGTTGTTAACGTTTTTGTGAGCAATTTTTAGATGTTGAGTGAGTAGAAAGTAGAGATTCCTTAAAAAGTACAAACACTTAAGATACTTAAGAAAACAAAAGTATGTACAGTAACAAAGTAATTATAATGTGTTTTCCCCTATCTCTGAAGATCTATTGAGTGGATTATACATACATTTTTAACAAATGCAGCCGTGAGGGGGGCACAAACCAGTGACCACCCTCGCGCCGGTCCCAAGCCCTGATAAATGCAGAGGGTTGCGTCAGGGAGGGCTTCCGGCGTAAAACCAATGCCACAAATATGCGAGTCAAAACTAAGAAATCCATACCAGATTGGTCAAGGCCCGAGTTAACAACGACCGCCATCAGTGCTGTTAACCAACAGGGTGCTGGTGGAAATTGGACTACTGTTGGTCGAAGAAGTTGAAGAAAGAGAGGTGGGAGGCATCTCCGTAGGCAGAGAGAGAAGAAAGAGAAGAGGAAAGGCATGAGTCTAGGACTGAGAGTAGGAACTTTGAATGTTGGAACTATGACAGGAAAAAGTAGAGAGCTGGCTAACATGATGCAGAGGAGGAAAGTGGACATACTGTGTGTTCAGGTAACCTGGTGGAAAGGTAGCAAGGCTAGAAGCTTATGAGCAGGGTTTAAGCTGTTTTTTCATGGTGTGGATGGGAAGAGAAATGGAGGAGGAGTCAGCTTGAAAGAGGAGTTTGTCAGGAATGTTCTAGAAGTGAAAAGAGTGTCAGAGGGAGTGATGAGTCTCAAGTTAGAAATTGAAGGTGTGATGTTCAATGTTGTTAGTGCTTATGCCCCACAGGCAGGATGTGAGCTAGAAGAGGAGAGATTCTGGAGTGAGTTAGATGAAGTGATGCAGAGTACCCCCAGAGGTGAAAGAGTGGTCATTGGTGCAGACGTCAATCAGTGCTCAGAATAGTACAAGCTAGACTAAGGGCAAAGGTCATTTGTGAACAACAGTTTGGTTTCATGCCAAGAAAGAGCACCACAGATGCAGTGTTTGCTTTGAGAATGTTAGTAGAGAAGTACAAAGGCCAGAAGGAGCTGCATTGTGCCTTTGTGGATCTAGTGAAAACATGACATGGTGTCGAGAGAGGAAGGAACTGTGGTATTACATGAGGAAGTCTGGAGTGGCAGAGAAGTATGTTGTAGTAGTGCAGGACATGTATGAGAGATGTAAGACAGTCGTGAGGTGTGCTGTCGGTGTGACAGAAGAGTTCAAGGTGGAGGTAGGTCTGCATCAAGGGTCAGCCCTGAGCCCCTTCTTGTTCGCTATGGTGATGGACAGGCTGACAGACGAGTTTACACAAGATTCCCAATGGACTATGATGTTTGCAGATGACATTGTGATCTGTAGTGAGAACAGAGAACAAGTGCAGGAAATTCTAAAGAGTTGGAGGTATGCTCTGGAAAGGCGAGGAATGAAGGTTAGCCTCAGTAAGACAGAATACATGTGTGCGAACGACAAGGACCCAGGAGGAACGGTGAGGTTACAGGGGACAGAGATAAAGAAGGTGGAGGATTTTAAGTATTTCGGCTTGACAATCCAGAGCAATGGAGAGTGTGGAAAAGAGGTGAAGAAGAATGTGCAGGCAGGCTGGAATGGTTGGAGAAAAGTGTCTGGTGTGATGTGTGATAGGACGGTATTGGCAAGAATGAAAGGAAACGTGTATAAGATGGTGTTGAGGCCAACGATGTATGGTTTAGAAACAGTGGCACTGAGGAAAAGACAGGAGGTAGAGCTGGAGGTAGCAGAGATGAAAATGTTGAGGTTCTCTCTGGGAGTAACAAGGATGGATAAGATCAGGAATTAGAACAGCAGAGGGACAGCACATGTAAAATGTTTTGGAGACAAAGTTATAGCGGCTAGATTGAGATGGTTTGGACATTGTACCTAGGACGGATAGTGAGTATATTGGTAGTAGGATGCTGAGGTTGGAACTACCAGGCAGAAGGCCTAGAGGACGACCAAAGAGAAGATTCATGGATGTGGTGAAGGAGGACATGAAGGTAGTTGGTGTAAGAGAAGAAAATGCAGAAGATAGGGTGAGATGGAGGCAGATGATTTGCTGTGGCGACCCCTGAAGGGAAAAGCCGAAAGGAAAAGTCGAAGATTTATCATTCAACTCCCATAACTTCATCACCTGTCTTCACCTGTCATCCTTACTTTACCAAATAGGTAACACTATTGTGCACATTTTGGTTCTACAACCCAACAAAATAATTTCATGCCAAATTATGGACATGTTGCTGGCATTCGATGCT
Source organism: Plotosus lineatus (assembly GCA_024760905.1). Taxonomy (NCBI): domain Eukaryota; kingdom Metazoa; phylum Chordata; class Actinopteri; order Siluriformes; family Plotosidae; genus Plotosus; species Plotosus lineatus. The sequence continues at coordinate 52,992,397 of CM045728.1, forward strand.
GTGCTGGACCCCACAGTGCAACTGGACATGGTACCAAATTACAGCGGTCTTACACCTTTCAAGCTTGCTGCAAAGAAGGGCAATGTTGTGGTGAGAGAGTTTATATGTGCACATATACAATATATAGTAAATTATATGTAAATTAAATTAGTAGTTCAGACATGTACTTGTCATAGTGAAGGAAGGATATGGAGCATGGCCCAAATATATGGCCCATATATGGCCTAAAATGATTACTTTACATATTTGGAGATAACTTTGATATTTAATATACTGTAATTTAAATTATAAACTTCATGTTTATTTTTGTATAATAACCTCAATGATGGAAAATGTGCATTTTGTAATAAAAGTTACAATTAAGGTAAAAGAGAAGGCGCGATCTATCAAACAATACAAGAACAAAAAAATTCTCTCTCACCAGGCATTTCGGCACATGGTGAATCGCAGACGTATTGTCCAGTGGAGCCTGGGTTCTTTGAGTTCCTTTCTATATGACCTTACTGAAATAGATTCTCGCACTGATGACATCTCGGTACTTGAGCTTATCGTCTCCAGTCAAAAGAGGAATGTAGGTGTTAAACTGTGAACTGAAATAAAAATATAAGAAAACTCCTCCTGGATTATATCCATTTACTTCTGAGTTCACTCAGTATATTACTTCTATCTGATTAATTCAAATATGTTTTTAATTATATTTCTTTTCACAGGCCAGGAAAATCCTGGAGTTAACTCCAGTTCAGCAGCTTATCAATCTGAAGTGGAATCTGTATGGGAAATATTACTTCAGGTAGCAAAAATACTAGTCCTTCTCAAAAAATTAGCATATTGTGATAAAGTTCATTATTTTCTGCAATGTACTGCTAAAAATTAAACTTTTGGTCTATTTTAGATTCATTGCACACCAACTGAAATATTTCAGGTCTTTTATTGTTTTAATACTGATGATTTTGGCATACGGGTCATGAAAACCCAAAATTCCGATCTCAAAAAATTAGCATATTTCATCCGACCAATTAAAAAAAGTGTTTTTAATACAAAAAAGTCAACCTTCAAATAATTATGTTCAGTTATGCACTAAATACTTGGTCGGGAATCCTTTTGCAGAAATGACTGTTTCAATGCGGCGTGGCATGGAGGCAATCAGCCTGTGGCACTGCTGAGGTGTTATGGAGGCCCAGGATGCTTCGATAGTGGCCTTAAGCTCATCCACAGTGTTGGGTCTGGTGTCTCAACTTTCTCTTCACAATATCCCACAGATTCTCTATGGGGCTCAGGTCAGGAGAGTTGGCAGGCCAATTGAGCACAGTAATACCATGGTCAGTAAACCATTTAGCAGTGGTTTTGGCACTGTGAGCAGGTGCCTGGTCGTGCTGAAAAATGAAATCATCTCCATAAAGCTTTTCAGCAGATGGAAGCATGAAGTGCTCAATGCAGCCGTGAGGGGGGGCACAAACCAGTGTCTCTCCCTCACGCCGGTCCCAAGCCCGGATAAATGCAGAGGGTTGCGTCAGGAAGGGCATCCGGCGTAAAACAAATGCCAAATAAACTATGCGAATCACAAGAAAGAATGACATACCGGATCGGTCGAGGCCCGGGTTAACAACGACCGCCATCAGTGCTGTCAACCAACAGGGTGCTGTTGGAAATTGGACTACTGTTGGTCGAAGACGTCGAAGAAGGAGAGGCGGGAGGCGTGTCCGTTGCCAGAGAGAGAGAAGAGGAAAGGCATGAGTCTAGGACTGAAAGTAGGGACTTTGAATGTTGGAACTATGGCAGGAAAAGGTAGAGAGCTGGCTGACATGATGCAGAGGAGGAAAGTGGACATACTGTGTGTTCAGGAGACCAGGTGGAAAGGTAGCAAGGCTAGAAGCATAGGAGCAGGGTTTAAGCTGTTTTATCATGGTGTGGATGGGAAGAGAAATGGAGTCGGAGTCATCTTGAAGGAGGAGTTGGTCAGGAATGTTCTAGAAGTGAAAAGCGTGTCAGACAGAGTGATGAGTCTCAAGTTAGAAATTGAAGGTGTGATGGTCAATGTTGTTAGTGCTTATGCCCCACAGACAGGATGTGAGCGAGAAGAGAAGGAGAGATTCTGGAGGGAGTTAGATTAAGTGATGCAGAGTACCCCCAGAGGTGAAAGAGTGGTCATTGGGGCAGACTTCAATGGATGTGTTGGTGCAGGAAACAGAGAGGACGAGGAACTGATGGGCAGGTTTGGTATCCAGGACAGGAACACAGAAGGACAGATGTTGATAGATTTTGCAAAAAGGATGGAAATGGCTGTGGTAAATACTTTCTTCAAGAAGAAACAGGAGCATAGGGTGACCTATAGAAGCGGAGGCAGGAGCACATAGGTAGACTACATCTTGTGCAGGCGATGTAATTTAAAGGAAGTCAGTGACTGCAAAGTAGTAGCGGGTGAGAGTGTTGCCAAACAGCATAGGATGGTGGTGTGCAGGATGATGCTGATGGTGAGGAAGGTGAAGAAGGCAAAGGCAGAGCAGAAGACAAAGTGGTGGAAGCTGAAAAAGGAAGAGTGTCAGGTTGTCTTCAAGGAGGAGTTGAAACAGGCTTTGGGTGGTCAGGAAGTGCTTCCAGATGACTAGACAACTACAGCTAATGTGATCAGGGAGACAGGTAGGAGAATACTTGGTGTGTCATCTGGAAGGAAAGTCAATAAGGAGACTTGGTGGTGGAATGAGGAAGTGCAGGAGTGTGTACAAAGGAACAGGTTAGCTAAGAAGAAGTGGGACATTGAGAAAACCGAAGAGAGTAAACAGGAGTACAGGGAGACACAGCGTAAGGCGAAGGTAGCGGTGTCAAAGGCCAAACAGAGGGCGTATGATGACTTGTATGCTCGGTTGGAAAGTAAGGAGGGAGAAAATGATTTATACAGGTTGGCACAGCAGAGAAATAGAGATGGGAAGGACGTGCAGCAAGTTAGATTGATAAAGGACAGAGAGGGAAATGTATTGACTGATGAAAGAAGTGTGCTGGGAAGATGGAAAGAGTACTTTGAAGAGCTGATGAATGAGGAAAATGAGAGAGAAAAAAAGAGTAGAAGAGGTGACTGTTGAGGACCAGGAAGTAGCAACGATTAGTAAGGGTGAAGTGAGGAGGGCATTGAAGAGGATGAAGAATGGAAAGGCAGTTGGTCCTGATGACATACCGGTGGAGGTATGGAAGTGTCTAGGGGACGTAGCAGTAGATTTTCTGACAAGAATATTCAACAAGGTCTTAGAAAGTGAGCAGATGCCAGAGGAATGGAGGAGAAGTGTGCTTGTGCCCATTTTTAGGAACAAGGGAGATATACAGAGTTGTGGCAACTACAGAGGGATAAAGTTGATGAGCCATACGATGAAGTTATGGGAAAGAATAGTGGAAGCTAGACTAAGGGCAGAGGTCAGCAATTGTGAACAACAGTTTGGTTTCATGCCAAGAAAGAGCACCACAGATGCAGTGTTTGCCTTGAGGATGTTAATGGAGAAGTACAGAGAAGGTCAGAAGGAGCTGCATTGTGCCTTTGTGGATCTGGAGAAAGCATATGACAGGGTGCCGAGAGAAGAACTGTGGTATTGCATAAGGAAGTCTGGAGTGACAGAGAAGTATGTTAGAGTGGGGCAGGACATGTATGAGAGATGTAAGACAGTGGTGAAGTGTGCTGTCGGTGTGACAGAAGAGTTCAAAGTGGAGGTGGGACTGCATCAAGGGTCAGATCTCAGCCCCTTCTTGTTTGCTATGGTGACGGACAGGCTGACAGACGAGGTTAGACAAGATTCCTCATGGACTATGATGTTTGCAGATAACATTGTGATCTGTAGTGAGAGCAGAGAACAAGTGCAGGAAAATCTAGAGAGGTGGAGGTATGCCCTGGAAAGGAGGGGAATGAAGATTAGCCTCAGTAAGACAGAATACATGTGCATGAATGACAAGGACCCAAGAGGAACGGTGAGATTACAGGGAGCAGAGATAAGAAAGGTGGAGGATTTTAAGTACTTAGGCTCAACAATCCAGAGCAATGGAGAGTGTGGAAAAGCGGTGAAGAAGCGTGTGCAAGCAGGTTGGAATGGTTGGAGAAAAGTGTCCGGTGTGATGTGTGATAGGAGGGTATCGGCAAGAATGAAAGGAAAAGTGTACAAGACTGTGTTAAGGCCAACGATGTTGTATGGTTTAGAAACAGTGACCCTGGGGAAAAGACAGGAGGCAGAGCTGGAGGTAGCAGAGATGAAAATGTTGAGGTTCTCTTTGGGAGTAACGAGGATGGATAGGATTAGGAATGAGCACATCAGAGGGACAGCACATGTAAGACGTTTTGGAGACAAAGTCAGAGAGGCTAGATTGAGATGGTTTGGACATGTACAGAGGAGGGATAGTAAGTATATTGTTCGTAGGATGCTGAGGTTGGAACTACCAGGCAGAAGGCGTAGAGGAAGACCAAAGAGACGATTCATGGATGTGGTGAAGGAGGACATGAAGGTCGTTGGTGTAAGAGAAGAAGATGCAAAGGATAGGGTGAGATGGAGGCAGATGATTCGCTGTGGCGACCCCTGAAGGGAAAAGCCGAAAGGAAAAGAAGAAGAAGAAGAAGAAGGAAGCATGAAGTGCTCCAAAATCTCCTGATAGCTAGCTGCATTGACCCTGCCCTTGATAAAACACAGTGGACCAACACCAGCAGCTGACATGGTACCCCACACCATCACTGACTGTGGGTACTTGACACTGGACTTCAGGCATTTTGGCATTTCCTTCTCCCCAGTCTCCCTCCAGACTCTGGCACTTTAATTTCCGAATGACATGCAAAATTCGCTTTCATCTGAAAAAAGTACTTTGGACCACTGAGCAACAGTCCAGTGCTGCCACTGTTTCTGGTTCAAAAGCGGCTTGACCTGGGGAATGCGGCACCTGTAGCCCAGTCCACTGCTTCCACAGGTCCCCCAAGGTCTGGAATCGGCCCTTCTCCACAATCTTCTTCAGGGTCCCGTCACCTCTTCTGGTTGCGCAGCGTTTTCTGCCACACTTTTTCCTTCCCACACACGTCCCACTGAGGTGCCTTGATACAGCACTCTGAGAACAGTCTGTTCTCTCAAAGATTTCTTTCTGTGTCTTACCCTCTTGCTTGAGGGTGTCAATGATGGCCTTCTGGACAGCAGTCAGGTCGGCAGTCTTACCCATGATTGCAGTTTTGAGTAATGAACCAGGCTGGGAGTTTTTAAAAGCCTCAGGAATCTTTTGCAGGTGTTTAGAGTTAATTGGTTGATTCAGATGATTAGGTTAATAGCTCGTTTAGACTACCTTTTCATGATATGCTAATTTTTTGAGATAGGAATTTTGGGTTTTCATGAGCTGTATGCCAAAATCATCAGTATTAAAACAATTAAAGACCTGAAATATTTCAGTTGGTGTGCAATGAATCTAAAATATATGAAAATTTTATTTTTATCAGTACGTACATGACAGAAAATAATGAACTTTATCACGATATTCTAATTTTTTGAGAAGGATTAGTATACCACAAAATAAAAGGGTTACAGTACCTCACCTCAAACCTTACCACTGTTTAATTCTCAAACTTGATTTAATTTATTTTTATGTATGACTGACATTAATGCTAGCTGTTAATTCAAATTATTTTAATTTATGTGCTCATTTTGATGCAGTATATTTTGTTTTATTACATCCAAATCAAAAACTTCACGTAGCAGATGATTACGCACTGATGTAAAACCATTTGGTCATTTGTCTTATGAAACTAGCATTTAAGGTAGCAATCTTTAGTGATTTATAATAGAGTTAATGCTGTAAGTCTTAATGATGGAAGCCAATAGCATGATAAGAATATACGTAACAAGCTATATTTTTTGACTTCTTGACTTCAAGGGAAAGCAACATTTATAAGTGTTATAATCTAATATTAAAAGTTGAATCATATTTATACTTGTATAATTTTCAACTATGAACAAATATAAGATATGCTGTAGGCAACTACATATGGTACAAGGAAAATACAGTCACACCCTGTAGGGATGAAGCTGGTATTGGAAAAGTATGCATTGTGGTTGTGTAATTTTTTGTTTCCTATGAAAACACTCTATGGTAAATCCATAGAGTTAGTCTATGTACTCTGCTGCAATACATTATATCTGATCTTTGGTCTTTGTCACAGGAAAAATTATCCATGGAATAACAGTGTATCTTATTACCCTGATATGTCTGATAGTTATAGTTAAGGTTTCGTAAAAAGTGCTGGTCTGGAATCATCAATGTTTTATATCATGGGAAATGCTGTCATACAGGTTGTTGCTGCTGGTGTACCTGCTGTACATTGGAATGTTCACTTTGTGTTGTATGCACCGCCCTCTAAAGGATATTCCTGAGAACTATACAAAGGCAGCTGACGACCCAACTATTATGATACAGAAAACTCTCAAGGTACACATCTATTCATTACTACCTCTGTGTGTGTGTGTGTGTGTGTGTGTGTGTGTGCTGCGTGCGTGCGTGCGTGCGTGCATGTGTTCACTCAGATAAACGCCAAAGTAACTCAGATTCTGAATCCACTATTTTAGACTATACTACAAAAATCAATATTTTAAAGTTTATTTTCCTAATTATTTCATTATTACAGAGTCAAGTTACACTGCAATAGCAGTTTTACTCTGTCTGTCTTCCTTTCGGCTTTTTCCCTTTTACTCAGGAGTCGCCACAGCGAATCATCTGATTCGCATGTTTGATTTGGCAGAGGTTTTTACGTCGGATGCCCTTCCTGTCACAACCCTTTTAGTAAGAGACAGAAACACGCTGACGGCTTTGCAGCTACTCTTTACGAAAGTCAGCAATGGTTCTTTTACATGCCTCTCACCATAGACAGTGAGAGACATGGCCCGCCTTTGATAACCCAGTCAGCTACACTGGGGGGGGGGACAGTGAAAATCTTGTGGAGAGTGAGACTCGAACCCCCAACCTTTGGATCAGCGATCCAGCGCCCTATACCACGAGACCACCACTGCAGTTTTACTCTGTAATTCACTGAAACATGATCAATAACAGTGTGATAATGAACTAAAACTAGATTTTTTTTTTTGTAATTTTTAATTGTGTTAAGGATGACGCTGCCCGCTCCAAGTAACCATGGCAAACTGTGAGCCTCTGTCATTTTGATTTAAGCATTAGCCATTTGGGATATGCTTTTTTTTTAATCCCACATAGAGAGAAGCAGTCAGATTGCAGCTAGTACAGTATACAGTATACAGTATCAATCACTGGTAGCCTTATTATCTGTCAGTGGCCATAACTGAGTGCTCATCATTGCTCATTATCTACAAAATTCAAGAAGACTTCTTGTGCTGCTCCTTAGCTCTTAGAGGTGCTGCAAAGCAATCGTAGACAACTCAGAGCAGGTGGGAGAAGGAAGAAATCTCAACTTGAATCAGATCTGGCTTCTCGCCATGGTCTCTTATCCTCATTTTAATCTGATGTGATGTCTGCTAAAACAGTCTTCTACAAGAAAAGTTGGACACTGCTGCACATAACCACGCAAACTCCATGGTAGTTTTTCATTCTTACTCAATCCACTTGCTCCACGTGTCCCATCCTCCCTAACCGCTGAAGACTTTGTTGACTTCTTTGTTTGGAAGACAAAACAAAAATGTCAGACATTTATTCTCACCCCAACTCCTGTACTACACAGTGTAGATTCCACTTCCCCTTCCTTTACAGTTTTCCAATTTCACAAATCAAAACATACAGCAAGTCATCTCATGGTGCAATCCTACCACCTGCTCACTGGATCCAATTCCTTCCTCAATACTGCAGACTGTCTCTCAAGACGTTCTCCCCTTTGCAACCACTATCATCAATAACTCAATATCATCTGGCAATGTACTAACAGAATTCAAAAGAGATAGGATTATATCCATCTTAAAGAAACCCTCTTTGGATCCATCAGACATCAGCAACTACAGACCGGTATCACATCTTTTTTTTCCCTTTCTAAAATTCTTGACCGCACTATTTATAACCAAATGTCTTCCTATCATTTGCAAAATAACCTCCTTGACTCTCATCAATCTGCATGAAGTCTTGGAGTGGCCATGGATAATTGCCTGTGCTTCTCTTGTCATATCACTTTCTCAATCATATCGATTTCTGTTCTATAACATGCGAAGGATTCATCCATTTCTTTCCAGTAAGGCCACTCAGATACTATTTCAATCCCATGTCATATCAAGACTAAATTTCTGCAACTCACTCTTGGCGGTTCTACTTTTGAGTGTTATTTGACCTCTGCAACTGATCCAGAATGCAGCGGCCTGGCTTGTTTCAACCTTCCCAAATTTTTCACACCACACCACTGCTATGATATTTTCACTGGCTTCCTGTAGCTGCTCGCATTAGATTTAAAACACTAATGCTTGCCTACAAAGCCAAAAATGGACCTCAGAGTACATATCACACCCCCACTTCACCGCATTCTGTCAGATCCTCTAGCACTGCTAGACTGGTCCTTCCTTTTAAAAAGGGACAAGGTACAAATGGATATACACTCTTCTCTGTTCTGGCTTCAAAGTGCTGGAATGAATTCCCTCTGGATATCTGAGCAGTTGAGTCACTGGGTCTCTTCAAACTTCTTTTTTCTTCTTCTTTTCCTTTCAGCTGTTCCCTTGAGGGGTCGCCACAGCAAATCATCTGCCTCCATCTCACCCTGTCCTCTGCATTTTCTTCTCTTACTCCAATGACCTTCATGCCTTCCTTCACCACATCCATAAATCCTCTAGGCCTCCTGCCTGGTAGTTCCAACCTCAGCATCCTACTGCCAGTATATTCACTATCCCTCCTCTGAACATGTCCGAACCATCTCAATCTAGCCTCTCTGACTTTGTCTCCAAAACATCTTACATGAGCTGTCCCTCTGATGTACTCATTTCTGATCTTATCCATCCTTGTTACTCCCAGAGAGAACCTCAACATTTTCATCTCCTTTACCTCCAGCTCTGCCTCCTGTCTTTTCTTCAGCGCCACTGTTTCTAAACCATACAACATCGCTGGCCTCATCACCGTCTTGTACACTTTTCCTTTCATTCTTGGTGATACTCTCCTATCGCACATCACACCAGACACTTTTCTCCAACTGTTTCAACCTGCCTGCACACGCTTCTTCACCTCTTTTCCACACTCTCCATTGCTCTGGATTATTGAGCCTAAGTAGTTAAAATCCTCTACCTTCCTTATCTCTGCTCCCTGTAACATTACCGTACCTCCTGAGTCCTTCTCATTCACACACATGTATTCTGATTTACTGAAGCTAACCTTCATTCCCCTCCTTTCCAGAGCATACCTCCACCTCTCTAGAATTTTCCTGCACTTGTTCTCTGCTCTCACTACAGATCACAATGTCATCTGCAAACATCATAGTCCATGAAGATTCTTGTCTAACCTCGTCTGTCAGCCTGTCCATCACCATAGCAAACAAGAAGGGGCTGAGAGCTGATCCTTGATGCAGTCCCACCTCCACCTTGAATTCTTTGATCACGCCAAGAGCACACCCCACCACTGTCTTACATCTCTCATACATGTCCTGCACCACTCTAACATACTTCTCTGCCACTCCATACTTCCTCATGCAATATCACAGTTCTTCTCTTGGCACCCTGTCATATGTTTTCTTTAGATCCACAAAGGCGCAATGCAGCTCCCTCTGACCTTTTCTGTACTTCTCTACTAACATCCTCAAAGCAAACACTGCATCTGTGGTGCTCTTTCTTGGCATGAAGCCAAACTGTTGTTCACAAATGCTGACCTCTGCCCTTAGTCTAGCTTCCACTATTCTTTCCCATAACTTCATTGTATGGCTCATCAACTTTATCCCTCTATAGTTGCCACAACTCTGCACGTCTCCTTTGTTCTTAAAAATGGTCACCAGCACACTTCTCCTCCATTCCTCCGGCATCTGCTCACTCTCTAAGACCTTGTTGAATGTCACTCACTGGGTCTCTTCAAACAACAGATGAAAACTTACCTATTTTGGCAGTATTTAGATTACCACTATGCTTTTTACACACACAAACACACACACAGCACCTACCAACTGAGTTTTACTGATGGTATACTTCTCTGTTCTAACAAACAAACCACTACTGTATGAGAATACATTCACTGATAGTGACTTTAAAGCACTTCTGTAAGTCGCTCCAGAATTTACTAAATGCTGTAAATGTAAATGTTTTTAATGTTATGGCTGATCATAGTCTATTAATATTTAACAAATACACTCATGGAGCACTTTATTAGGTACAAGATGCTGGGAACATTAGTGTCTACTGACATAAGTGGTCCTGCTGATTTTACACATGCATGTTTATACTTTAAATTTTCTATCCTACCATATCCCAGAGGCATTCTTTTGGACTCAATCTGTTTCCTCACACCATCACACCACCTCCACCAGTCTGGCCTAACGTCACAATATAGTTTGCTCTCATGAATTCATGCTTTAGCTGTACAATTCTGACTCTTCTCTCTGTATGCCTGAACAATATCTTTAATTGTTAATCAGACCAAGCCGCACTTTTCTAGTCTTCAGCCTTGATACTTTTGTTGAGCCTGTGCCCAGTGCAGTCTTAGCTTTCTGTTCTTGACTGACAGAAATGGAACTGCTGTTTAGCTCTTCTAACTCAACAATTGACATGGATGCATTATATAGAATGAATATAGTATAGAATGAATATCTGACACACTGTTGCTTTATGTCAGTCCACACCAGTCTGGCTTTTCACTGATGATCACTGTCATCAACAGGGCATTTCCATATGGAGAAGTGATGTTCACTATATGGTTTTTCTTTGTTCATTGCTACATCATTTTGAGTAAACTGTAGAGACATTTGTGTGAGAATATTCCATTCAATCAGGGGTTAAATTAATACTCAAACAAGCCCATCTGGCACCAACAATCAGGCTAGAATCCAAGTCACAGATTTTATATGATGTTTGCAGATGACATCGTGATCTGTAGTGAGAGCAGAGAACAAGTGGAGGAAAATCTAGAGAGGTGGAGGTATGCCCTGGAAAGGAGGGGATTGAAGGTTAGTCTCAGTAAGACGGAATGCATGTGTGTGAATGACAAGGACCCAAGAGGAACTTTGAGGTTACAGGGGGCAGAGATAAAGAAGGTGGAGGATTTTAAGTACTTAGGCTCAACAATCCAGAGCAATGGAGAGTGTGGAAAAGAGGTGAAGAAGCGCGTGCAGGCAGGTTGGAATGGATAGAGAAAAGTGTCCAGTGTGATGTGTGATAAGAGAGTATCGGCAAGAATGAAGGGAAAAGTGTACAAGACGGTGATGAGGCCAGCAATGTTGTATGGTTTAGAAACAGGAAGACCAAAGAGAAGATTTATGGATGTGGTGAAGGCGGACATGAAGGTCGTTGGAGTAAGAGTAGAAGATGCAGAGGATAGGGAGAGATGGAGGCAGATCATTTGCTGTGGCGACCCCTGAAGGGAACAGCCGAAAGGAAAAGAAGAAAAGAAGAAGAAGAAGTGAACATTAACCAAAGCTGCTGCCCCATATATGCTTGACGATATGTATTGTAGTGCTGCCACACAACTGGCTAATTGTGTGAATAAGTGAGTGTGTGTTTTAAGCCATGATATGTGTCTATCTGCATGTGTCTGTACAGGAGAGTTATGTATCTTACACGGATCACCTGCGGCTGAGTGGAGAGATTATCAGCATTGTAGGAGCCATCATCATTTTGCTGCTAGAGGTTGACATACACATAATCACATGCATGATACAAACTGTTTTTACTCTGCTGTCATATATTTTTTAGCGGAAGACAAAATTATTTATTAACTGCTTGCTTTTTAATGCGGTTCAGTTAGACGACAAAACTTTAAAATCTTTAATGTCTTTAAAATAGTGTTTACTAGAGCTTTAATAATTATAGTCACAGCTGCGTTTATGTATGTTGTTTATCTGATTATATTCAGATACCGGGAATCCTGAGAGTGGGAGTGAAAAGATATTTCGGCCAAACTGCACTTGGAGGTCCTTTCCATGTCACTCTGTAAGTGTAAATTATTTGATAAGGTCAATGATTAGTAGCATGGTCGTATAGTATTTAGCACATAGAACCCACAGCAAGAAGATCCTGGGTTCAAGCATAGGTTCATCAAGGCTATTACTGTGCAGAGTTTGCATGTTCGTCCCATGCTTGCATGGATTTCCTCCAACAGTCCAAAGGCATATGCAATAGGCTAATTTGACTGCCCATATGTGGTTGTAAATGGTTGTCTTTGTTGGACCTGTGATATACTGTCAAGCTGTTCAGAGTGTAACTTGACTTCACCATGGTCAGCTGTTGTAGGCTTTCGCATCCCCACAACCTTAATAAAGGCTAAAAGCAGTTCAGAAAATGAGATGAGGTCTTCTGAACTGCACTTCGTCTGGACCTTCACCCGGGACCTGTTTTCCTTTGGTGACCCTACAAGGGGCATTATGCCCCCAACAACATAGCGCCGAGGATTATTAGGTCACGTAAACCCCTCCACCATGATAAGGTGGTGAATCAAGGAGCAGAGATTCAAAGAGAAATACCTCTCTGAAAAATAAAAATAAAAGGATACAGTTTCCCTTGCCTGGACGCTGGTCACTGGGGTCCCCGTTGGAGCCAGGCCTGGGAGGATGGGGGGGGGGCTCGAAGACGAGTGCCTGGTTGTCGGGTTTCTGCCTTTGGAACCCGGCCAGGCCCAGCCAGAAAAGGAGACATAGGTCCACCCTCCCCTGGACCCACCACCTGTGGGAAGGGTCATAGGGGTCGGGTGCAATGTGACTTGGGTGGCAGCCAAAGGCATGGATTCTGTCGGACGGATACTCAGGTACTGACTCTGACTCATAAGACATGGAATGTCACCTCTCTGGTGGTGAAGGAGTCTGAGCTGGTGCGTGAGGTGGAGAGATACAGAGTAGATATAGCCGGGCTCACCTCAAAACATAACTTGGGCTCTGGAACCACCCATCTTGAGAGAGGTTGGACTTTATTCCATTCTGGAATTGGTCATGGGGAGAGGTGGCGAGCCGATGTGGGCATCCTTGTTGCCCCCCGTCTCGGTGCCCAAACATTTTAGTTTTCCCCGGTCGAGGAAAGGGTAGCTTCCCTCCGCCTTCAGGTGGGGGGGACAAGTCCTGACTGTTATTTGTGCTTATGCACCACATGACAGTTCAGAGTACTAACCGTTCTTGGAGTCTTTAGGGGGTGTGTTGGAGAAAGCTCCCTTGGGAGACTCACTCGTTGTCTTTTGAGACTTCAACGCCCATGTGGGCAGTGATAGTGTGACCTGGAAGTGCGTGATCAGTAGGTACGGCCTCTCCAGTCTGAACCCGTATGGTGTTTTGTTGTTGGACTTCCGTGTTCATCACAGTTTGTCTATCACAAACACCAAACATAAGTGTGCCCATAAATGCACTTGGCACCAGGATACCCTAGGTCACCGTTTGATGATCAACTTTGTAGTCGAGTCACCAGATTTGTGGCCGCATGTTCTGGACACTCGGGTGAAGAGGGGAGTTGAGCTGTCAACCGATCACCACCTGGTGGTGAGCTGGCGTCGATGGCGGGGTAGGCTGCCTTCCAGACCTGGTAGGTCAAAGCGTGTAATTAGGCTCTGCTGGGAACGTTTGCAGAAGTCTCCTGTTCAAGAGGCCTTTAACTCCCACCTCTGGCAGAGCTACAACCACGTCCTGGAGGAGGCGGGTGACATGGAATCCGAATGGGCCATGCTTCGTGCCTCCATTGCTGAGGCAGCAGCCCATAGCTGTGGCCGGAAGGTCGTCGGTGCTTGTCATGGCGGTAACCCCCGAACCCAGTGGTGGGCACCAGTCGTGATGGGGGCTGAAAAAGGAGGTCTATGGGGTTTTACTGGCCTGTGGAATTCCCGAGGTAGCAGACAGGTACCGGCAGGCCAAAAGTGCTACAGCCGAAGCTGTCATAGATGCTCCTGTTAAAGAGTTCCTTGATGGTCGGACTCTGGGGTTAGATGAGATCCACCCTGAATATCTCAGGGGTCTGGATGCTGTAGGACTGTCTCTGCCATGTCTCTGCCACATCGCGTGGTCATCAGGGGCTGTACCTCTGGATTGGCAAACCGGGGTGGTAGTCCCCCTTTTTAAAAAACGGGACCGGCGGGAGTTTGTCGAATTAGTCCACATGTGTTTTGTGGATTTGGAGAAGGCTTTAGACCGTGTCCCTCGAGCTATCTTGTGGGGCATGCTCTGGAAGTATGGCATTCCTGAACCATTGCTATGGGCTATTCAATCTCTGTATCACCGAAGCCAGAGTTTGGTCCTTATTGGTAACAACAGGTTGAATTCATTTCCGGTGAGGGTTGGAGTCCGCCAAGGCTGTCCTTTGTCACTGATTCTGTTCATAATTTTTATGGACAGAATTTCTAGGCACAGCCGAGGCATTGAGGGGTTCTGGTTTGGTGGCCATTGGATCTCGTCTCTGCTTTTTGCAGATGATGTTGTCCTTTTGGCTTCATCAGGCCAGGACCTCCAGCTCTCATTGGAGTGATTCGCGATCAAGTGCGAGGCGCTGGGATGAAAATCAGCACCTCCAAGTCTGAGGCCATGGTTCTCAGTCGAACAAGGGTGGAATGCACCCTCCGGGTCGGGAATGAGGTCCTGCCCCAAGTGGAGGAGTTTAAGTATCTTGGGTCTTGTTCATGAGTGAGGGAAGGATGGAGCGGGAGATCGACAGACAGATCGCTGCAGCCTCTGCTGTTAAAAGGAGCCTGTACCGGTCCATCGATGAGCGATCCAACGCCCTGTACCACTAGACCACCACTGCCCCCAAGACAATGAATGAATTAATTAATTAAAATGAGATGCGATAACAGTGATCCTGTCACACTCACTTATGAAGCCCACGAGATTGTGGCTTCTTACACACTCAGCAATGTGCATAATTATATTTCAAATATCATCTGTTGATTTCTCTTATGTTCATTTGGTGTATAGGGTCGCCTATGCAGTCTTGGTGGTGTTATTGTGTGTACTGAGACTGACTGAGACGCCTGGTGAGACTGGACTAATGGCTGTGTGCCTAGTACTTGGTTGGTGCAATGTCTTGTACTTTGCACGGGGGTTTGAAATGCTCGGGCCTTATGTCATCGTGATCCAGAAGGTGATGAGAGCACCATCTTCTCTCAAACTCACACTTCCTCATTTTCACAGCTAAACAAAATAATAGATTTATAAATTACTAGAATGCTATTCTAATTCTATTGGAATGTGTCACACTAATTATGTAATTATTTTTATTGGGAGTGTTAATAACAATTTACTGTAGGCAAAGTTGTAAAGGAAAAGGTAAAGAGTCATTTTGTGATCTAGAACTTACAACTGAAGCTTCTTTATTTGCCGTTTATGCAAACAGCAAATGGGACCAAGTACCAGTGCTATATAAAAAACTACAGTTTGTGGGTGAATTGTATAAGCTGTTTACATCCTACAGCATTAACTATATATTTCATCCTATATATTTCCGCATGCACTAAATGGCTGGGGTCTTTTTAAATACCAAAATTATGAGGGTGGACTGGAAAAGTTCATTATACTTCCCCTCACCACCGGTATGAGAACTTCTATTCCAAGGGTATCCAAACCCTACAACACCAATGGCAGAAGTGTGTAAGTGTGTAGAATGCAAAGAAGTCTATTATAAACCACATTTTGATCAAATTCCGCCACTGCATCATGGTCAGCCTATGAACTTTTTAACCCACTCTTAAATGGGTTTTAATCTAAGCCTAATGCTTACTCTGTTCTAATTTGTAGATTATATTTGGAGACCTAACAAAGTTCATGTGGTTGAGCGTCATTGCCCTCTTAGGATTCTCTACAGGTAAATTAACTCTGGAATGCATCGTGAAAAACACACTCCCAATTGCAATTCATGATCATTTCAAAAAGAAATAATTCACCATTAACTTATTTTAACTCACCAATTTTCCACCTGCTCTCTAGCTCAGTGGACAGTATACATGACTCAGGACCCTCTGTCTTTGCCATCAATGCGCTCATACCCCATCACGCTGTTCAGTATGTTTCAGCTGTCTGTGGGTCTGATAGATATGCCTGTGGACCACTCTATCCTCACTCACCCCATTGTATTTGTGGTTTTCTGCTGCTTCAGTGTGGTGTCTCATCTCCTCCTCCTTAGTCTTCTCACAGCCATGATGAGCGACACACAGTGGAGGGTAGCACAAGAGCGAGATGAGCTCTGGAGGACCCAGGTGTGTATCAAAAAACTTGGCATCCTTAAACTGTGTTGTGTCATGTTGGATAATTGCCAGATAACAGTTTACACTGGGCTCTGTGTAGGTGGTAGCCACCACCTTGATGCTGGAACATCGGTTGCCACGATGTTTGTGGCCAAGGCTGGGCATGTGTGGTCTGGACTATGGCCTGGGAGACCGCTGGTACCTCCGGTAAGGAACATGTGTGTGATTGATATTGAGCATGAACATATTGAACTCCTTATTATATTAGAATAATTGAACAGAATTAGAATACAGTATTTTTTTTCTCTCTGGGTCTGTGGTAGGTAGCATGTTGGCATAGATGTTAGCACATCCACCTTACAGCAAGAAGGCCTCGGTTCTATTACCAGCCTGGGCATTTCTGTGTGGAGTTTGTATGTTCTCCCTGTGCTTGCGTGGGTTTCCTCTGAGTACTCCGGTTTCCTCCCACAGTCCAAACATATACACAGCAGGCTAATTGGCGGTTCCAAATCACCCCAAGGTGTGTGTGAGTGTAAGTGTGGATGGTTGTGTGAGTGTTGCCCTGAGAAGGCCTGACAAGCTGTCCAGGGTGTATCCCGTCCTCTCCCGGAGTTGACTGAGATGGGTGCCAGCCTCCCAATGACCCTAATTAGGATTAAATGGTTCAGAAAATGAAATAACGAGTGAATGGAGTCTGTGGGTTTCTTCAAAGCTCTATATTTTACTCCCACTTTCAGAAAAAAACTTCTGTGAATTGATTATAACACATTTCCCTTAAATGTGACTCAGTGTGTGAATGTTTGCTTGATGTCATGGTCTGACGTCCAACACAGTGTTGCACAAGTAATCATACCAACACTTAAAGTTGTGTTCAAAATA
Source organism: Plotosus lineatus (assembly GCA_024760905.1). Classification (NCBI taxonomy): domain Eukaryota; kingdom Metazoa; phylum Chordata; class Actinopteri; order Siluriformes; family Plotosidae; genus Plotosus; species Plotosus lineatus. The sequence goes on from CM045728.1 coordinate 53,009,554, forward strand.
ATAGCAGTGTGTTTAAAAAGTAAATAAAGCTGAAAATTCTTGTAATAGCTTTTATTTCCAGACACACAAATTGAGAACACATTGAAAACACTACACATTCGATTCCAAATCAAACATGAAGAACAATATATCGAATTTGTGTTATTGTTTTAAAGAAATTTATGAAATGTGAATATTAGACTATTCAAAAAAATAGCAGTGTTTGCATTCTTCTTTCCAAGCACAAAAATTAACTGCATGAACTGAAAAAATGGTTTAAGATTTTGCTTTCTTTGAATCACTGAACTGAATTACTTAATTTAGTTGTATAGCCACTGTTTCTGAGAACTGATGTACATCTGTGTTGCATGGAGTCAACCAACCTCTGGCACCTGTGAACAGGTTTTCCAGCCCAGGATGATTGGACTACATTCCACAGTTCTTCTGTATTTCTTGGTTTTTGCCTCAGAAGGTATGGGGATCAGGCCGGCCGCTCCATAAGGTCAATCTTGTTGGTCTGGAACCAAGATGTTTCCCATTCACTGGTGTGTTTGGGCTCATTGTCTTGTTGGAATACCCATTTCAAGGGCATTTCCTCATTAGCATAAGGCAGCATGATCTCTTCAAGTATTCTGAAGTATTCAAACTGATCCATGATCCCTGGTATGCAATAAATAGGCCCCGACACCATAGTATAAAAGACATCCCCATATCATGATGCTTGTGCCACCGTGAATCACTGTCATCACATTGTACTGTTCCTTGAATTAAGTGTTTGGGATCATTTGACAAACTGTCTCCGGACACTAGACCCAAAAAAAAAACAATCTTACTTTCATCAGCCCATAGAATTATGTGCCATTTCGCTTTAGGCCTGTCAATGTGCTCTTTATTATTATTATTATTGTAGATGCTTATATAGTGCAATTTCATACATGCGTATGCTCAATGCGTATGAGACCCCAGCACTCCCTGCGCTCGTCGCCACTGTACAGCACCAGTTGTTGCTTTGTTCTATTCTTTTGATGCTGAGCACCAAGCAGGAAGCAGCAACTCCCAAATTTTAACATCTCATGGTATGACGCGGCCGAATTTGAACTCCGACCTTCCGGAGGATAAAGCAGACGCTCTACCAACTGAGCTAAATCCCCGGGCCTAAATCCTCTTTGGCAAATTATAACCTCTTCAGCACGTCTTTTTTTCATAGTGAGATTTTATGGGGGCTTCTTGCCTATAGCTTGGTTTCACATAAACGTCTTCAAATTGTAACTTATAATCGTCACAGGTAAGTTTAGACCTTCTTTGATCTTCCTGGAGCTGATTGTTAGCCGAGTCTTTGCTGATTTGGCTCTTTTTTGATCAGTTTGAATGATAGCTTTAAATTTCAGGTTTTGGTTGCCATTTTAAAGTATTTGCGATCATTTTAGTTGAGCAGTCCATCATTTTCTGCACTTCTTTATATATTTTTCCCTCTCCAATCAACTTTTTAATAAAGGTATGCTATTCTTCTGAACATTGTCTGGAATTAACTATTTGCCTCAGAATTTCAGAGAGAAATACTCTATAAGCAGCATATACAACATTTGCTGCTTCCTTCCTTAAATAAGGCCAATAATTAGAACTTGTTTTTCAAAAAATGAATGACTTCACTAATAGAACTCCACACTGCTATTATTTTGAACACTCCCCTTTCAATTAAAGACTAAATTGCACAGAATCAGCAGCATGTATGCCATGACTGTTTGGTCTGTTGGATTGTATTACTCTATTACACCTGCTAGTAAATCATTTGTTATGTATAAATATAATATAATATAATATATATATATATATATATATATATATAATTCTACCAAAAAACACTGTGTTGTCTGACTGCTATTATCTTGAACACAATTGTATATTATTTTCACTGTTTTATTTCAGAGTGGAGGAACGTAGTGACCAATTCATGCAGAAGGTCAGACGCTACGTTAATGTGTTCTCAAAAAATGATTACCCAGAAAAGAAAGAAGAAAGTGGGAAAAATGACATGACCTATGATCTGGCAAACATGAAAAATATAAGACATGAAAGGTCAAATGCCAACAGGAAGTCTGTACTTTGCTGGCAGATTGTACGCCACAGCCTTCTCGGTGTAGAACTAGAAAATGAAGGGCATTTGGATGCTCAAGAGATGAAAACTATCTGAGAAATGACATGTACTGAAAGTATGCCGATTCTGTAAAACCTAAAACTGTTTTATTATTTTTTGAATGAAGACTATTTTATGGTGAAAACTCACATCATATGAGGGCTAGAGAAGGTGCATTACAAAGTAAAGACTAAATAATAGATTTTGAAATTGAATCCCCATAAAAGCAATGAATGTTCACTACTTACAGTATTTTAAAGGCAGTAGCATTTATAACATATTCTACATACATTTAGTGTCAATAAGGTTTTATAGAAATTAATGCAAAGTAAGTTTGTAGCAGTACAATTAAAGTACAAGTAATGTAAGCACAGAGTCACTTTTAACAAATATACTGAGGATGTGTCTTTTTTTTTCAATCATTCTGGAAATAGCAGATCTACTTGATTGCGTACCACAAGATGGGATTATTTCATGCACTGATTGAATGTATTTGAAAATGTAAGTAAAAGAGTTCAATGATAATATTAAAGGCAAATGTAACAGATCACAGTTTTTTGTGATGGTTGTAGCTGATCATTTTCTACTTTTTTCACAAACACACAGATCCACACAAACATTTAAACACACACACACACACACACACACACACACACACACACACACACACACTCTCTCTCTCTCTCTCTCTCTCTCTCTCACACACACACACACACACACACTCCCTCTCTCTCTCTCTCTCACACACACACACACACACACACTCTCTCTCTCTCTCTCTCTCTCTCTCTCTCTCTCTCTCTCACACACACACACACACACACACACACAAACACACACGTGTGTGTGTGTGTGTGTGTGTGTGTGTGTGTGTGTGTGTGTGTGTGTGTGGTTGTCACTGTCCCCGGAGTGCAGCTAACTGGGTTATCAAAGGTCAGCCATGTCTCTCACTGTCTATGGTGAGATGTAAAAGAACCATTGCTGACTTTGATAAAAAGAGTAGGCTGCAAAGCCGTCAGCGTGTTTCTGTCCCTTACTAAAAAAAGGGCTGTGCCAGGAAGGGCATCCGACGTAAAAACCTGTGCTAAGTCAAACGTGCGATATATATATATATATATATATATATATATATATATATATATATATATATATATATATATATATATATATATATATGAGATTTCCTTTCGGCTTTTTCCCTTTATCAGGGGTCACCACAGCGAATGAGTATATACACACACAGACACACATATATATATATATTCCCTCTATCAAAATGGGGTCATCAATACAGACTTCTCATTTTCCTTTCTGTCTTACCTCCTGCATGCAAGATATATCAATAGACAAGTTTTTAAACTGCAGAACGCAGTCAGCTAATTAATAAAAGAGGAATACAGCTTGAAGAGACGAGGTTGAAGCCCCCAAGTAGAGTCACAATGGTGTTCCCAGGAGGGGAAAAGCTGGGAACCATAACAGTCTCCAAAGGGACCAGTATGGCAATAGATGGCACTCATAAAAGTTAATCAAAAAGATAACTGTAATGCGATGTATGGTGTAATTAATACAGGTTGGAAAGTACAGGGTGCTGTGAATGTGAGTGGGAACACTTCTGTGTGTGTGTGTGTGTGTGTGTGTGTGTGTGTGTGTGTGTGTGTGTGTGTGTGTGTGTGTGTGTGTGTGTGTGTCTGTTGGCCTTCTGTGGATGTTTTGCACCATTATGATGCATTATGAGGATTTTTGGAAATTGCACCAGTCAAAAAAATTTTAAATGAAGAAGAAAAATTCACATGAGACTGAGTCGTATATTTGGGGTCAGAAATGTATTTCATAAAATCAGAGACAAAGAATAGATATTTCATCTTGAAAAGCAAATTATCATAATGAAGTGCAGTAAACAATCCCCCAAGAAACAACATGAAAAAATTTCGAATAGGAATGAAGAGAAAGGTGGAGAGAGATGGAGATATTAAGACATAAATAAGTTAAATGGGTGTAGGTTGTATTTTTTTTTTTATTAAAGGCCTATTGATGCACTTTAAATTGTTTCTATTACAGATTAAAAAAACAATGTTCATGAAGTTTTTCTTTATTGTAAGTTGAATTCTATTTCTTTCTTTTTTGTTTTTAATGTTAATAAAGATACAATGTTATGCAGAAGCGTACTAATAACAATTTTATAGACAAATAATAGTATTTGTAGTCGCTCACAGGGTGGTGGGGGGCATGAAATGTTTTTTTTTATTCCTAGGGGGGGCGCCACAGAAAATAGTTGAGAAGCACTGACTTAGACCATCCCCCATTTTTCTCCAGTCTCTCATAAGTTTCTTGCTCACTCCAAACTTTCTTTCGTTCTTTCATTTCTTTTTTTTTTTTTGGCTGCATATTTCACTGCTTGCAACTTGTAATCTGTAGAATATGATTTTCTTTGTGGAGGCATTTGTGTTCAGTGTATCTCATTTGTCTTGATAAGTTGATGTTTAAATTTAAAATTTTAGTATATTTTAATATATAATTTTAATATAGTAGTAATAGGACTACCAGATACAGGACACAAGCTTAGAGCGCCATTTCACGGCTGTCAGTGTGAAAATAACGAAATCATATATTAAGTCACAAAGTCGCACCTGAGTATAAGTTGCAAGACCAGCCAAACCACGAGAAAAATGCAATTTATAGTTGAATATATGATAATAGATATGTTCTGAGTATATATGTATGCAGAATAGGATTCATGGGCATAAAAAAAAATCAGTGAAAAATTTCTGGTTTCACGATTATGAGATGATTGGAGTTTGACATTTCTCTATCACTCAATGATGAAGCTAATTGTCTCAGATAAAAGTCTGGACATTGTTTCCTGTTAATGTTTCGAGTAATGAACTCTAGTCGTGGTAGTCGATTCTATGTTATACACACTTACAATTCCTTTACCTCATTCACTATTCAAGATCCCTTTAGGTCAAAGATATTTTTTTCATTTAAAAGTCCATGTATGGTTTCCTGTTATTGTTCTATTGTCGTTTGGAAATTATATGGGCTCTATCTACAAACTTTTTTGACCTTGCTTTGACTTTTCGCTTGTGACCTTGGAATTTCAAAATGAAATGTCTGGAATTCAGGTAGAGTACTGTTCTCGGCAAGTTTGGTGAAAATCTGTGCATGGGTCTGATCAAGAAATGCTCACAGGCAAACTGAAAACAGACAAATTCCGGATCTCTTTCCAGAAAAGATAGAATGTGGTCAGAGACTTGTGATGTCATCACATTTACTCTAAATAACTATGATTTTTTGAACCATGATTTCGGTTCTCTTTTTTTTGTAATGAACTTTCAGATTAGGTATTGCAGACAACTGGTCATTTGCAAACATAACAGCCTCCATGCTAAATATACTGTACCAACCTTCTTGCATGCATTAATTTTATTTCCCCTTATTAATTAAATGTTTAATTATTACACCTTGCTTGCTCATTTGACCTTTTTCTGAAATAAGTAAATTTGTGTTTGACCTTAAAAATCATTGTCCTTCAGTGTTTCATTGTCCTTCAGTGCTTAATTGGTCGTTGCAGTCAGAAAACATTTTCTGAATGATGGTTCTATTTGAACATGAACATTTTCTGCTTGTTCATTTTCTTATACCTGCGATGGACTAGCGTCCTATCCGGGAGGAGTTGAACTCCTAGTTGCTTCACGCTATGGAAACCGGGGATAAGCACAGGCCTGATGAGCCACTATGGCTCGGGTGTAAAAAGCCCAACAGACTTTACCTACCTTTACATTTTCTTATGCTCGTTTGGGTTTTTCACCCACATCATTCCACCATTAGTTTGTCAGGCAGAAAAGGGAACAATCTACCAGTACAGTGCAAGTTAGGATTTTCAGCCTTCAAAATTCCATACATACAGTGGTGCTTAAAAGTGCGTAAACCCTTTAGATTTATTTTTAACATTTCTGCATAAATTTATGTTGGCATAGAGGCATAGTGGTTAGCCCATCCACATTACACTGGGAAGGTCCTGGGTTTGATTACTGCCATTGGGTGTCTCTGTGTGAAGTTTTCACATTGTGATACTATTATCCTGTGAATGTGAGTTTGGTTGTTGGCATTGGCTCTGTGATAGTCTGGAGAGCTGTTCAGGGTGTAACCCACCTTTGCCCATTGTTGGCTCCAGCCTTTTCATGACCTGGGTAGAAAAAAAAAAAACAAAAAACAACCCTGACATCTAATTTGAAATCTAAATCGAACAACAAATAAAAAAGTGAGAATGCAAACTGATGAGGGACTGAGTTTTGTTTAAAAAAAATTTTTCAGCAACTTAGTCATGGACTTGCTTCTTTTCCTCTTTAAATTTCCCTCCGAAAAAAGTGGTGTTGAAAAAAGAGGTTCAGCAAATGACTGAGTGAGAGTGAGTGCATAAACATGATTTTAAACATCATCAAATTTTCACACAAGTTCGAACTCGTGTCCCGGAACATCAGATGCTGTGGTCTTTGTAATTGAGGCTGGGCCTGTGTGGTCTACACTATATGGATGGGTTAACCTCTGGAACCTCTGGTAAGGAACACAAGCATGATAGTCAATAATACATAAGCATATTAATCATCATCACAGTATCAACATATGTTCGCAGTTAGCACATTATTTATATCAGGGTGAAGAACTGTAATGAGTAGTTAATACAGAAAAGTATGTTAATGCGGTATGTTTTTTTTAATATGATGACTCAGACAAAAGAGAGGGAAGTGAGAGAAACAACCAAGGCCCAAGACTCAGCAGACATGCTATGCAGGGGCATGCAAGCATTTTGAGAAGTGCTTTGTCGGCAGATTATAAACCACACCATAGACTGCCATAAGTCATAAGTTCAGTGACAGAAAATAAAGTGCTCAAGAGGCTCTCAAGAGATGAAACCTGTTTGTGAGATGAAATATATTTAAAGTATACTGATTCTGTAAACCTACTATCATTTCTTCTTCTTTTCCTTTCGGCTGTTCCCTTCAGGGGTCGCCACAGCAAATGATCTGCCTCCATCTCTCCCTATCCTCTGCATCTTCTACTCTTACTCCAACGACCTTCATAATCTTATTAATTGAACATTATTACAAACACATTCCATACACTCATAAAAATTTAATTGAAGTATCAGAGCAAAAAAGCAAGTTAAGTCACATTTTAGGTACTGGCATGATTATGGTACAGAGTTACAGGAAAAAAACAAGGTGTTGCAAATCAACCAGTCAAAATGCGTCAGTCCTAAGTGACTCCAGTATGAAATAACAATTTCTTGAAATTTCTTGGGAAAAAAAATTATGTTTTTGCCGTAATAGGGTTACATCCAGCCAGAAATTGACCTTGGTGCTGTTTTTATTACTCGCATGTAAGTGATTTAGCTTTTGTTCTGTTCTCACCCCTTCCGTTACTTAAAAACATCATCTTGGTATTTATTTTCAAAGTCAGCTACATGAGTATATATATTCAGTTCCATAATACATTCAGCAAGCTGTAGAAGGTAATAGTGCAAAGTAAAGTTGTATCAGTGCAAATAAAAACATTACAGTTAAAAAGTAATATAAGCACATAGTCACTCATTGACAACAATTAGCTTACATTTTCTGAATCATGAAAATTGCATAGCAGATTTACTTGGTTGTGCAACACAGAATGGAATTATTTTCTGTATTTATTCTGTATTTAATAACTGTATTTGTAAAATGTAAATGAAAGAGAAACATGGTGATATTGAAGGCAGATATATTGTAGCAGTAGTAGGTGATTTTTTATTGTTGATCATCATCACCTTTTAACTCTTCCGGCAGATGTAGTTTGTACTCAATTTACAAAGGCCTGTTTGCCAATTTTTTAGATACTTGTCTGGTGTGGTACTTTGTTTCTTGTTTCTTGCTCTGTTTATCATGGCACAAGAGCCTTCATCTACTGCCTCTGGCTGGCCATCAGCCCAATAGCTGTTATTAGGTTAAAAAAAGAAAAGGAAAAACCTTTGTTACACAAACACATACAATGGATGGAAAATGCTATATGAATATGTGTTCTATCTCTGTTTTTCATGGCAGTACATCATATAAAATCATAAACATGCAGCTTACCAGCTTTAAGAGGTCGATAATAGGTAGATATGAGGTCAGCTGGATAAGCATAGCCTTTTGGTTATTAAAAAAAAAAAATGCTGGTTTGCCTTCCATGGCATGATGAGGAAAAACTGGTTCATGCATTTGTTACTTCAAGATTAGATTATTGGAATGCATTAATGTCTGGATGTTCTAATATGTGCATGAACAAGCTCCAGTTAGTCCAGCATGCAGCAGCGAGAGTCCTTATTGGAACCAAAAGACACGAGCATATCACCCCGATCTTATTTGAACTGCACTGGCTCCCAGTTAAATTTCAAATTAAATATAAAATATCACTTTTAGCCTATAAAGCACTTATTGGTCTCATGCCCTTATGCCGGTCCCAAGCCCGGAAAAATGCAGAGGGTTGCGACAGGAAGGGCATCCGGCGTAAAACAAATGCCAATTTACAAAATGCAAGCCATAAACAGAAATCTCATACTGGATCGGTTGAGGCCCGGGTTAACAACGACTGCCATCAGTGCTGTTAGCCAACAGGATGCTGGTGGAAATTGGACTACTGTTGGTCGAAGACGTTGAAGAAGGAGAGGCGGGAGGTGTGTCCGTAGGCAGAGAGAAAAGAGGAAAAGCACAAGTCTAGGACTGAGAGTAGGGATTTTGAATGTTGGAACTATGCAAGGAAAAGATAGAGAGCTAGCTGACATGATGCAGAGCAGGAAGGTGGTCATACTGTGTGTTCAGGAGACCAGGTGGAAAGGTAGCAAAGCTAAAAGCTTAGGAGCAGGGTTTAAGCTGTTTTATTATGGTGTGGATGGGAAGAGAAATGGAGTAGGGGTCATCTTGAAGGAGGAGTTGGTCAGGAATGTTCTAGAAGTGAAAAGAGTGTCAGACAGAGTGATGAGTCTCAAGTTAGAAATTGAAGGTGTGATGTTCAATGTTGTTAGTGCTTATGCCCCACAGACAGGATCTGAGCTAAAAGAGAAGGAGAGATTCTGGAGTGAGTTAGATGAAGTGATGCAGAATACCCCCAGAGGTGAAAAAGTGGTCATTGGTGCAGACTTCAATGGACGTGTTGGTGCAGAAAACAGAGAGGACGAGGAACTGATGGGCAGGTTTGGTATCCAGGACAGGAACACAGAAGGACAGATGTTGATAGATTTTGCAAAAAGGATGGAAATGGCTGTGGTAAATACTTTCTTCAAGAAGAAACAGGAGCATAGGGTGACCTATAGAAGCGGAGGCAGGAGCACATCGGTAGACTACATCTTGTGTAATTTGAAGGACGTCAGTGACTGCAAAGTAGTAGTGGCTGAGAGTGTTGCCAAACAGCATAGGATGGTGGTATGCAGGATGACGCTGATGGTGCGGAAGGTGAAGAAGGCAAAGGCAGAGCAGAAGACAAAGTGGTGGAAGTTGAAAAAGGAAGAGGGTCGTGTTGTCTTCAAGGAGGAGTTGAAACAGGCTTTGGGTGGTCAGGAAGTGCTTCCAGATGACTGGACAACCACAGCAAATATGATCAGGGACACAGGTAGGAGAGTACTTGGTGTGTCCTCTGGAATGAAAGTAGATAAGGAGACTTGGTGGTGGAATGAGGAAGTACAGGAGTGTGTACAAAGGAAGAGGTTAGCTTAGAAGAAGTGTGACATTGAGAGGACCAAAGAGAGTAAACAGGACAACAGGGAGACACAGCATAAGGCGAAAGTAGCAGTGGCTAAGGCCAAACAGAGGGCGTATGATGACTTGTATGATAGGTTGGACAGTAAAGAGGGAGAAAATGATCTATACAGGTTGGCACAGCAGAGAAATAGAGATGGGAAGGACGTGCAGCAAGTTAGATTGATAAAAGACAGAGAGGGAAATGTATTGACTGATGACAGAAGTGTGCTGGGAAGATGGAAAGAGTACTTTGAAGAGCTGATGAATGAGAAAAATGAGAGAGAGAAAAGAGTAAAAGAGGTGACCATTGAGGAGCAAGAAGTAGCAAAGATTAGTAAGGGTGAGGTGAGGAGGGCACAGAAGAGGATGAAGAATGGAAAGGCAGTTGGTCCTGATGATATATCTGTGGAGGTATGGAAGTGTCTAGGAGAGGTAGCAGTAGATTTTCTGACAAGAACATTCAACAAGGTCTTAGAGAGTGAGCAGATGCCGGAGGAATGGAGGAGAAGTGTGCTGGTGCCCATTTTTAAGAACAAGGGAGACGTGCAGAGTTGTGGCAACTACAGAGGGATAAAGCTGATGAGTCATACGATGAAGTTATGGGAAAGAATAGTGGAAGCTAGACTAAGGGCAGAGGTCAGCATTTGTGAGCAACAGTTTGGTTTCATGCCAAGAAAGAGCACCACAAATGCAATGTTTGCTTTGAGGATGTTAATAAAGAAGTACAGAGGTCAGAGGGAACTGCATTGTGCCTTTGTGGATCTGAAAAAAGCATATGACAGGGTGCCAAGAGAAGAACTGTGGTATTGCATGAGGAAGTCTGGAGTGGCAGAGAAGTATGTTAGAGTGGTGCAGGACATGTATGAGAGATGTAAGACAGTGGTGAGGTGTGCTGTCGGTGTGACCGACGAATTCAAGGTGGAGGTGGGACTGCGTCAAGGATCAGCTCTGAGCCCCTTTTTGTTTGCTATGGTGATGGACAGGCTGACAGACGAGGTTAGACAAGAATCTCCATGGACTATGATGTTTGCAGATGACATTGTGATCTGCAGTGAGAGCAGAGAACAAGTGGAGGAAAATCTAGAGAGGTGGAGGTATGCCCTGGAAAGGAGAGGAATGAAGGTTAGCCTCAGAAAATCAGAATGCCTGTGTGTGAATGAGAAAGACCCAGGAGGAACGGTGATGTTACAGGGAGCAGAGATAACGAAGGTGGAGGATTTTAAGTACTTAGGCTCAACAGTCCAGAGCAATGGAAAGTGTGGAAAAGAGGTGAAGAAGCGTGTGCAGGCAGGCTGGAATGGTTGGAGAAAAGTGTCCGGTGTGATGTGCGATAGGAGAGTGTCAGCAAGAATGAAAGGAAAAGTGTACAAGACGGTGGTGAGGCCAGCGATGTTGTATGGCTTACAAACAGTGGCGCTGAGGAAAAGACAGGAGTCAGAGCTGGAGGTAGCAGAGATGAAAATGTTGAGGTTCTCTCTGGGAGTAACGAGGAGGGATAGGATTAGAAATGAGCACATCAGAGGGGACAGCCCATGTAAGATGTTTTGGAGACAAAGTCAGAGAGGCTATATTGAGATGGTTTGGACATGTACAGAGGAGGGATAGTGAGTTTATTGGCAGTAGGATGCTGAGGTTGGAACTACCAGGCAGAAGGCCGAGAGGAAGACCAAAGAAGAGATTTATGGATGTGGTGAAGGAGACATGAGGGTCATTGGAGTAAGAGAAGAAGATGCAGAGGACAAGGTGAGATGGAGGCGGATGGTTTGTTGTGGCAACCCCTGAAGGGAACAGCCGAAAGGAAAAGAAGAAGAAGATGCTTAGTGATACCTCGAATATTGAAGACTACTGCAGTGGGCAGAGCTTTCTCTTACAAAGCCAAACAACCTTCCAGTTAATGTTCAGGACTCAGACACAGTCTCTGTTTTTAAGATGAGTAGATCTGGGGGGTTTCAGGCATAGAAAGTTCTGGTAAACTGTGCTGTTGGAATGCTATCGCTCCCTCACTCTACATGCTCACACAGATACACTGACAGTGGAGTGGTTGATTGCTCAACGTCACAGGGTGTCCTCATGTCTGCCTTAATTCTGGTTTTCTTTTATTTGTACTGCAATCGCCAGTCATCCCGGAGTCCCTGCTTACACTCAGCAATAATAAATTCTTCTATTTCCATTCCACTATTATAACTATACCTAACAACCTCTCTCTCTCTCTCTCGCTCTCTCTCTCTCGCTCTCGCTCTCTCTTTCTCTCTCTCTCTCTCTCTCTCTTTCTCTCTCTCTCTCTCTGTTTTTGTTGATGTAAACATGCTTCTTCTGGGATGTGGCCCCTCGCTCCCACTGATGAAGATCTATATGGACTTAGATGTGCACTCTGACTATGAAGATAACTTTTCACTGCTGGTGATATAAACTCTTTTCCCACAAGTTTTAGGACTTACAGTTGTTGTATAACCAACTGGACTACATTTTGTACTGTAGTGAAGTTTCTTATAAGGTTTGTTTCTTCACCCAAATGAGAATGGCTTTCACTGTTGGATTTGGTTCCTCTCAAGATTTCCTCCTCAGGTGAAGTGAGGGAGTTTTTCTTGCCACCGTCATCACGGACGACGCTCATTAGGGGTGTGTAGGGGTTGTAGAAAATTCTTAAGCTCTTTTATACTTTGTAAACTCCTACTTTTACTTTGTAATGCTGTGTTGAAACAATGCCAATTGTAAAAACTGCTATACAAATAAAACCAAATTGAATTGAATTCTTGATTATGTTTATTGTCATTTTATCTGTCTTTTGAATTTTTACATTATTTTTGTAATTTCATGATACTTAAACTTTGTACTAATGTTCTCTGGCCTTGGTCATGTTTTGACTTTTGTGGTTGAGAAGTGAGAGCTTTTTGGTCTTATTTACTTTTAGGCACAAACACGTTGTTATTTTTTTTATCTGTCTTGCTGCATATAAGTGCTTGTAGAATCAACAATTCAGTGAAATTTTTAGCTTGAGTGTTTGAGTCCTGTCTGTTGGCTCAATCTCTAATCTGTGCAAAGACTCAACATCTAAGTTCAGATCGAACCTGAACAGCAAGAATTTGTAGATGATAGAATTATACAGTGCTAAGTACAAAAATATATTGAGGAAAATTAATTATTGAGTGAGCTGGAGAGGTTTTGCTTTGATGAAGGGTCAAAAATCCCACTGGTTTGGTGTGTTCCAAGCTCAAAGAGACATACCGAAGAGATCTGCAACTGCAACTGCTGCAAAAGGTGGCTATACAAAGTACTCACTTTGTGAAATTTAACAGTTGTTCATGTTCAACTAAGTTTTTTCTTTTCCTGTTTTTTGTAGTGTTCTTTGTTTGCTTCATGATTACCAATATTTTGCATCTTCGATGTTATTGAATTGTTGCGTAAATTGCATAGCTATTTTAATTTCAGGCTGTATGGCAACAAAATAAAAAGCACCATTTCTATAAAGAGCTGTACACTCTGGAACAGATAGTATGTGTCAAAGTAATATCCACATGAATTTTATGACCCAATGTTTCTTAGGCAGAACATTGCCCAAACTTCACACTACTTTCAGAGACTTCATTTTTTTTTTTACATGGTCTATTTTTTTGCAATGTCGTTCTTATGAAATTGACACCCTTAGCCGTCCATGTGACATAAAAGTATCATGTGATTTACAGAAAACTCCAACCCATTCCATTGTAATCACATTATGATTCAGTTTTGGCACTCACATGTCTACTGTAGGCACTTGCGGTGCTGAGCAGGGGTCAACCTTATACACTCTGACTGGTGTGAAACTATGCAGCTTCATATACAGCAATCTGCAGTGCACTCTGTTTTCTGACACCTTTCTATTATATGCAGTATTAACTGTTACAGTGTTTTGTACTTTTTCTGTAAGATCATACACTGCACGCTCAGCAATTATTGTGAGGCACAATTGAGGGGAAAAGGGCAAAAAAAAAATGCTGCTCATTTCTTGCTATGTTATGTTTTGTCAACCCCTGCACTATTCCCTACATCATGGAATGGGGGCACTATATTACCAGTAGGTAAGGTAGGTAAAGTCTGTTGGGTTTTTACACCCGAGCCTCGTGGCTCATCAGGCCGGTGCTTATCCCCAGTTTCCATAGCGTGAAGCAACCAGGAGTTCAACTCCCCCTGGATGGGACACTAGTCCATCGCAGGTTACCTTCCCAGGATATTTTTACTAGGACCCATTTATACTGCTGGGTGAACAGAGGCACACTTGTGGTTGAGACCTTGCCCAGGGGTCTTAGCACAGTGAGGGTCTCAGTGGGATTTGAACTCACAACCTCCCGATCATGAACGCAGCACCCTAACCACTATGCCACCGGCCCCTATATTACCAGTGGCTATGATTTATTTTGAGAGATGGATTATTCTACAGACTATAGTCACACTGATTGTAGAATATTGCACTGGCAAGGCAAACAATTTTGCTGGGTGTTGTTTTAATGATAATGTTTAAATTATTACTGGGTTGCAAAATATGCAGTGCACTAACCAACAAATAGTAGCTATATGGTGAGAAACTTCTCACCTCTCAGTTAATGTGGTGTTGTCAGTCCACATCCATTGCTGCTTATCTGAATAGCGGAGTCCAATCCAGTACTGCATAGCACCATGCTGAGTTAGAAAATTCTACAGTAATAAAAACAGAATTCATTGCAGTAAGATAAAGTACACTGTATTTTTCAGATTTTTTTGACTGACTGAACATGACAGTAAATGAGTGAGAGAGTGATTTTTTGATTGAGTGAGTAAGTGAGTGATTAAGAGAGTGATTGATTAAACGATTGAGTGAATAAGTGATTGAGAAAATGAGTGAGTGATTGATTGATGAAATAAGTGAGTGAATGATTGAGTCAGTCATTGAGTGAGTCTGTAAGAATGATTGAATGATTCATTAAATGAGTAACTGAGTGAGTTAGTTATTGATTAAGTGTGAGATCAGTGAAGTCATTGAGTACGTGACTGAATTAGTGAGTTATTTAGAGTGATTAGGTGAGTACATGAATGAGTGAAAGGGTGAATAAGTATATGATTGACTCATTGAATGATTTATTAAATCAGTGTGATTGATTAAGTGAGAGAATGAATGAATAATTGAGTAAATGAATGGGTAAGGAGCGCAGTGGTTGCCCACTGGTAAGGTGCTGGATTACCGATCCTAAGGTTGAAGGTTCAAGCCCCACTGTCAACGGTTGTCACTGTCTCCCCAGTGTAGCTAACTGGGTTATCAAAGGCCAGCCATGTCTCTCACTGTCTATAGCGTGAGGCATGTAAAAGAACCATTGCTGACTTTCGACATGTGTAGGCTGCATAGAGGTCAGCATGTTTCTGCCTTGCCATGGCCTGGCGAGCTGGAGTGATTTAAGTGATTGAGTGAGTCAGTCAGTCAGTCAGTCAGTCAGTAAATGAGTGCATGATTGAGTAATTGAGTGAGTAGGTGCTCAAGTGCATTTGTGAGTGTTTGAATGATTGAGTAAGTGAGTGAGTAGATTTTTTTAGTGAGTGAGTGAGTGATTAAGTGAGTTAGTGAAAGAATGAGTGACTGAGTAACTGAATAAATGAGTGAGTGAATAATTGAGTGAATGAGTGAGTCAGTGAACAAGTGATTGAGTGAGTGAATGACTGATTAAATGAGTGAGTGATTGGGGGAGTGATTGATTAAGGAAGTTAATGGTTAAGTGATTGAGTGGGTGATTAACTGAGTGAGTAGGTGATTGTCTGATTGATGGAGTGAGTGATTCACTGAGTAAGTGATTAAGTGAATGAGTGAGTGAGTTTGTCAATGTGTGAGTGAATAACTGAGTAATTGGGTGAGTCAGTGAGTGAGTGGTTTAGTGACTGATTGAATTAATCACAGAGTGAGTCAGAAAGTGAGTGATTAAGTGTGCGAGTGAATAACTGACTGACTAACTTAATGATTGAGTGAATGGTTGAGTGATTGAGGGATTGAGTGAATGGTTGAGTAAGTGATTAAGTGAATGAGTGGTGGAGTTAGTGAGTAAATGTTTGACTGAGTAAGTAAATGATTGAGTGAGTGAGTGAGTAATTAAGTGAGTGGGTGAATGAATGAGTGATAGTGTGTGATCAAGTAAGTGATTGAGTTATTGACTAAGTAAGTAAGTGACTGAGTAAGTAAGTGATTGTGAAAAATAGTGATTGGTTGAGTAAGTGAATGAGTGATTGAGTGATTAAATCGGTGAGTGATTACATGAGTGAGTGAATGAAAGATTGAGTGACTGGTTGAGTGAGTGATTGAGTGAGACAGTGAGTGAGTGAGTGGTTGAGTGGGTGAGCGAGACATTGACCTGCAACTTTTTACTGTCGATGACCACCAGGTCTCCTCCTTTTTGTTGACACACATTTCTGCCCTGCTGCCAGTTCAGACGGTGCTGAGATATGTAATAGCAAGAGTTCTCAAACTTCACCCAGTACTTCCCACACTGCAATGAGGTTGAACACCTTACTGCAGAAAAACAGCATTTACAAAAATAAACAATGAATTTACAAAAATATACAATGAATTCAAACCAATAAAACACTACAATAATCATAATTAAAAAGAAATGACAAGAAGTGAAGTGCATTTAAGATGACGATGAACATTAGTGTTTGATTGTGTTTTACCTGGTGCCTGGTTGAAACCGTCTGCTACTTGAGTAGAGCACTTCTGGTGGGACTTAAGCTCAGATACTGAGGTTCAGGCATCAAAAGATAAACAAAATATGAATTTTATATTTTAAATTGAAAATAAGTTATACATCCCTACACATCTAATTCAGCTTGTGCCACAAAACAAGGATTATTACAGAAAAATCTTATAGATGTTACACTTATCAAAATATTTAATAATAGTATTAAAGAACAAGCTAGGTACAAGTAATTTTTTCCAGATTGCAGTTCTTGTACAAGAAGGAGAAGAGAAGTCAGGCAAAAAAAATTTTCATTCATATTGATTGATGTTCTTAACTTTAGTTTAAACTTAGAATACAGTCATACCTCACCTTACGAAATTAATCCGATCCAGAAGTGGTTTCGTAACCTGATTTTTTTGTTAAGTTGAGAAGCATTTTACATTTAAAAGGCCTGATTTGTTCCAAGGCCCCTAATACTACCCCTGAACCCTTTAAAAATTAGAAAAGTATTGCTTTTATGGCCTCCTTCTGCTTTAACATTGTATCGATGGTAGACGGGTTTTGGCCATACAGTGATACCTCAGCTCACGAACATAATTGGTTCCCAGAAAGTGTGTGTAAGGCGAAAAGTTCGTCTTCCGAACATTTATTTCCCATAAGAAACCATTAAAATGAGAATAATCCATTCCCAGGTCCCCATAAAACATAATTTTCTACTAAATAAGCCTTAAAACTACACAAAAATATACCTCATTTTATGTATAATAAATGTGCTATTGTATTGTAATTAAAGAAATAAACTGTACTGTATAATAAAGTCGTTTTATTTACCTTTGTGATGGTAGTTGATGGCTTGATGGAATGAAGTGGGAGGAGGGAGGGAGGGAGGGACTTACTGTTTGGAAGGAGAGTTTGGAAACGCCTACTGTTTGGAAACACCCTTAGCCACACACGCACCCTTAATAGCTTCCTTGTTCTTAAGGATGGAAGCAATGGTAGACTTAGCGTACTGGTACTGGGACGCTAAGTCACACAAACGCACACCTCGTTCGTGTTTTTCAATTATCTCCGCCTGTGGTGGGGTCTTTTTCGGTCCCATAATAGCAAAAGTACACTCAATATGGTCCAAAATGTCTAGCAAACACAAACCACTTCCGCACTCAAAGAAAGGGGGTGACAAACTGTGACGCTGTGAGCGTGCGTCAGCTTCTCGTGGCCTCCACCGTGGCGCTGTTCGACCGCGTGGTTTGATTCGTCCGCCGAAAACTAGTTCGTCAGCAGAGACTATATGCTCACAAATTTAATGTTCTTGAGGCGAAAAGTTCGTGAGCTTAAGCGTTCGTCAGCGGAGGTTTTACTGTATTCTTTTGCAATATCACTCAACCGCATGCCACAAGCCCGCTTCTTCTTTTCTCTCGTACCGGGAATCGCTTTCACCAGGAATCACACGTGCATGTGTGTGTACGTGCATGTGTTGACCATGTCTTCTTAGCGGAGTTATAATCTTACAAATTTATACAAGGTTAAAAGCCTGAGCTAAAGAATAAAGTTGCAATGAGCACCCTCAAAAAACTCATGAAACAACAGTAACTCTGTCCTTTACGTGTGTTAGAACTCCGTGATGAACAATGAGTCAAAGGTTCATGAAAAGAATCATGGGTATTATGGAGCTGCAGCTTCAATTAATGCAGCTTCAGTGCATCGGGGTTTTTTAAATAAATAAATAAATAAATATTCATCGAATTAAAAAATGAGGAAATTAAAAAAGAATAGAGGGGAAAGTTAAGGAAAATGCCACAAAAACAAGGCCAATTATGCAAAAAAAAATTTAATGTGTATTTATTGATATTATAAACACATATACATGTACGTATACGTCAGTCGGGGGGGGGGGCTGGCAAGGGTACGAGAAGCACATAAAACAAAACCGCTGTGTGTTCAATTGTTTATTTATGATATAAAATTTAAGCCACAATCACTTCAATAAACTCTAATTAAGCTCCAGCCAACTTATTTAGTCGGCGTTTCATTTCCCCTTGAAGGCTTAGGCTCTGGTCAACCAAGATGTGCACCCCCCACGGTCAGACCAGCCTTCGCCCTTGCAATTATTATTCTTTTAATATACTAGTCCTTCTCAAAAAATTAGCATATTGTGATAAAGTTAATTATTTTCTGTAATGTACTCATAAACATTAGACTTTCATATATTTTACATTCATTACACACAACTGAAGTAGTTCAAGCCTTTTATTGTTTTAATATTGATAATTTTGGCAAAAAAGTAAAGAAAAACCAAAAATCATTCACAGTGAGAGTCTGGTGTCTCTCAACTTTCTCTTCACAATATCCCACAGATTCTCTATGGGGTTCAGGACAGGAGAGTTGGCAGGCCAATTGAGCACAGTAATACCATGGTCAGTAAACCATTTAGCAGTGGTTTTGGCACTGTGAGCAGGTGCCTGGTCGTGCTGAAAAATGAATATCTTCATCTCCATAAAGCTTTTTAGCAGATGAAAGCATGAAGTGCTCCAAAATCTCCTGAGAGCTAGCTGCATTGACCCTGCTCTTGATAAAACACAGTGGACCAACACCAGCAGCTGACATGGCACCCCAGACCATCACTGACTGTGGGTACTTGACACTGGACTTCAGGCATTTTGGCATTTCCTTTTCCCCAGTCTTCCTCCAGACCCTGGCACCTTGATTTCAGAATGACATGCAAAATTTGCTTTCATCCGAAAAAAGTACTTTGGACCACTGAGCAACAGTCCAGTGCTGCTTCTCTGTAGCCCAGGTCAGGCTCTTCTGCCTCTGTTTCTGGTTCAAAAGTGGCTTGACCTGGGGAATGCGGCACCTGTAGCCCAGTCCACTGCTTCCACAGGTCCACCAAGGTCTGGAATCGGCCCTTCTCCACAATCTTCCTCAGGGTCCGGTCACCTCTTCTGGTTGTGCAGCGTTTTCTGCCACACTTTTTCCTTCCCACAGACGTCCCACTGAGGTGCCTTGATACAGCCTTCTGGGAACAGCCTATTCGCTCAGAGGTTTCTTTCTGTATCTTACCCTCTTGCTTGAGGGTGTCCATGATGGCCTTCTGGACAGCAGTCAGGTCAGCAGTCTTACCCATGATTGCGGTTTTGAGTAATGAACCAGGCTGGGAGTTTTTAAAGCCTCAAGAATCTTTTGCAAGTGTTTAGAGTTAATTGTTTGATTCAGATGATTAATGGCTCATTTAGAGTACCTTTTCATGATATGCTAATTTTTTGAGGTAGGAATTTTGGGTATTCATGAGCTGTATGCCAAAATCATCAGTATTAAAACAATAAAAGACCTGAATTATTTCAGTTGGTGTGCAATGAATCTAAAATATATGAAAGTTTAATTTTTATCAGTACATTACAGAAAATAATGAACTTTATCACAATATACTAATTTTTTGACAAGGACTAGTACAATTGAGCAGTTGAAGGTTAAGGGCCTTGCTCAAGGGCCCAACAGTGGTGACAGTAGGAATTGAAACACTGACCTACAGAGCAGTAATCCATCCCCTTATCCACTAAGCCACAATTGCCGACATTTCATTTGTGTGAAAACTGTTTGTTGCTGATATTTATAGCAGCACTAGTTTGGTGTTAGTGAGTTGGTAACCTACCAAATGCTCATACTTACATTTCAGAGCCAAAGCAAGAACTGCAGCTAGTAAGAGCACAGAGAGAATTGTGAGTATAGCAGAAACCCCCTTGTACAGAGCCACTTTCCTGTTTAGATCTAAACACAGAAGAAATAAACTGTTAGCTCAACCTAAGGCATGCAGAAAATCAAGCCAGTAGTCTACAGTATGTGTTTGTGTTTAGTTTAGTGATGTGTATGGGGTTGAAGAAAAACTTTAAACTCTTATACTTTGTAAACTCCTACTTTTACTGTGTAAAGCTGCTTTGTGACAATGTTAATTGTAAAAAGTGCTATACAAATAAAACTGAATTGAATAGAATAAAATTGAATTGAGTAGTGTATGAGTAGTTTACATCCTTCAGCTGGGGTCAGTTCCCTCTGTTATTTCCACAGACACTTTTACATCTATCTAGGGTGGTACAGGGGGTTTACAGGGTTACATGTAACACAGCATACAAACTTTAAAGTTTCGTGGTTTCTTACCAGTACTAATGTAGTGAAGCTGGCTGGGGTTTTTCATTATTAGTGTTACTATAACACAGTGTATATATATACAAAAGTTACCGGTACTCCAAGGGAACCTCACAGCCTATTTTTAGTGAGAGTACATACACAGAGTGTGAATGGGAAAGTTACCACAATTAAATTCACAGCTCCTTCACACTCAGTTTTACTCAGTCATGTGTCAAATCAATTAATTCTACTAATCTCACAGAGAAGCTGGAGCCTATCTCAGTCAACACTGGGCCAAAAGTGGGGAACATCTTAAATAGCTGCTCTCTGTTTTATGATTGTCAAAACTAACAATCCATATTCAATAGCAGACTCATTCATTCGTTCATTTTCTGAACTGCTTAAACGTAATAAGGGTTGCAAGGAGGCTGGTGCACATCTCATTTGCCTCCGGGCAAGAGCAAGGTACACCCTGGACAGCTCGAAAGGCCATCACAGGGCCGAAGCTCACACAGCCATTCATACTCACACCTAAGAGTGATCTGGTACAGATAATTAACTTACTATGCATGTTTTTAAATTGTGGGAGAAAATCGGAGTATCCGGAGGAAACCCACCTTAACATGGGGAACTCCACACAGAAATGCCTGAGCTGGAAATTGAACCCAGGACCTTCTTGCTGTGAGGCATATGTGCTAACCACTACGCCACTGTGCCGCCCTCAGTAGCGGACTATTTTAACATATCCTGTGATGTGCTGTGTATATGTTGTGACAGTGTTATAGTGATTAGCACATCTGCCTCATTGCAAGAAGGTCCTGTAGTCAAGTTCGGCACTCAGTGTGTGCGTTTCTGTGTGAAGTTTGCATGTTCTTCCTGTGTTTACATGAGTGTCATCTGGGTGCTCTGGTTTCCTCCCACAGACCAAAGACACATTAGACATTGCTATTCCAAATTGCTCCTATGTTTGAGTGGGAGAATCAATGGCTGTGTGAATTGGCCCTCCAATGGACTGGTGTATTGCGTGTGGGGTGTATTGCAGGGTATATTTGCTCAGGGTCAGCTGAAATAAATTGAAAAATGAATGAATGAATGAATACAATATGTGCACAGTTTTGAAGTGTGACAGAGTCTCGACATTCTCTATAAATAATGTCGAGACTCTGGCACACTTCAAAAGTGCGAATATTGTTTCATGCATCACACTCTGCAGAATTGAAGGCACTAGAATTCTCTTCCTTTATCTCCCTTTTTCTCTCTGCCTGTGACTTCTCTTTTTTGTAATTTCAAATTCAAAAAAGACTTCAGTGAACTTCAATGAACTCTTACTCCTGAAATTTTCACCTTAACCTCAAACAACAAAGGAATTAGTGAAGGGGGAATCAATATCAAATATTTATAAAATAGGAAAATTCTATATCATCATCGTCTGAAAAACATTTTTCAAAAAGCCCTGGTCCAAGATAACTAATTTATTTTAAAATTAATGAAGGTGAACTCTGCCTTCGCTCAGAGTCATCTGACTGGCAATTGAGCAAAGCTGGGATACACCCTGAACAGCTCACCAGACCACTGCAGGGCCAACATACTACATACAACCATTCACATTCACATTAGGCAATTTGGAACTGCCAATTAGTTTGTGGACTGTTGGAGGAAACTGGACTTCCTGAAGAAAAATCAAGCATGCAATAAAACATGGCAAACTGCACAGAGAAACCACCCTGCCAAGCAAAGGATTTGAACTCAGGACTCTTGCTTGAGGTGTGACAAAATGTATACATTTGCTTGAAACCTTTTGGATCTAAACGGTATCTTACAAAAATAATGTCTGTGACTTTAATTGGCTTTCAGAAGAAATGTCTTGTACATATTGTGACTTGTTACTTTATTACATTTTGCCTTCTTGACCTTCTATCCTTCTTTCCTTTCACAGCTTAAGTAAAAACACCTTGGACCTGCTCTTCTGCACTTGCTGCTCAGATTATGCTTAGTTTGAGACTGTGGGCAACTTACGTGTCTTTTATTTATATTTAACCCGCTGTACTTTTTCTTATCCACCTTTCGATGAAAAAAACAACCATTTTAATAGTGTAACGCAGCAGTCAGTAATTTGAGTTGCTTTTAAATGCGTCATTTGGGAGACTTAAATACTTGTACAACAATTCCCAATGTTTTGGAAATTTTCTGAATGACTTTGATGAGCTAAATTTTAGGGCCGTATAATATCATTCAGTTCAAGATTTGCACATGTAAAGAACAATCTTTTTGCAAGCATTTTAACTGATCAAGAACTCAGTTTGGGCATACAGTATTGACATACGTCAGTAAATTAAGCACCAGAGTCTGAATTAAAAGGCACCATAGTGGTTAGCACTTCAGCTCCACAGCAACATGATCCTTGGTTAAAGACCTGGGCTCAGGTGATTCTGTGAGGAGTTCATACTCCCGTGCTTGCCGGGTTTCCTACGGGTGCACCAGTTTCTTCCCACAGTTTAAAGAAATGTAGGTTAGGTTAATTGATTGTTCCAAATTACTCCTCGATGTGAATGTGAATGGTTGTGTGTGTGTGTGTGTTGCCCTGTGATGGTCTGAAAAGCTGTTCAGGGCATACTTCCTGCGACCCTAACAGTAGGATTAAGGAGTTCAGCAAATAAGGGAGTGATGGGTAAGTGAGTCCGAGTTAAAGAAACAGAATAAAATGCCCCTTAGCCTGAAATCTTGCTCTGAAACATACTTGTATTAAGCAAATTAAGATTTGCCGAGTCACAACTTTTTCTTCTTTTCTTTCGGCTTTTTCCCGTTTTCGAGAGTCGCCACAATGAATCATCTGATTCACACATTTGATTTGGCATGGGTTTTTACGTTGGATGCACCCTTTTAGCAAGGGACAGAAACACGCTGACGGCTTTTCAGCCTACCCTTTACGAAAGTCAGCAATGGTTCTTTTACATGCCTCTCACCATAGACAGTGAGAGACATGGCTCGCCTTTGATAACCCAGTTAGCTGCACTGGGGGGACAGTGACAACCTTGTGGGGACTCGAACCCCCAACCTTAGGATCAGCGATCCTGCGCACTATCCACTAGACCAGGGGTGTCAAACTCGTGCCACAAAGGGCCATGTGGTTGCAGGTTTTTGTTTCAACCAAGCAGCAGCACACTTGACTTGGCACATTTAATTAAGTGATTTGAGTCTTCAGGCAGTTGATTGGTCAATCTGTATGCTCTCTACAGAAGCTAACCAATCAACTGCCTGAAGACGCAAATCACTTGATTAAATGAGCCAAGTCAGGTGTGCTGCTGCTTGGTTGAAACAAAAACCTGCAGCCACATGGCCCTTCATGGCATGAGTTTGACACCCCTGCACTAGACCATCACTACCCCGAGTCACAACATTTAGTCAAAATAAAGAACAAACTACTTTCACTTTTACTGTTGGCCATGAAGTCTTTTTCACATTGGTCTTGCTAGCCTTTATACTTCCCTATTATTGTGACTTTGCAAATTAGATAACCAATGGATCTGGACTCTTTCTAAAGATAATCTTTTTTAAGGCCTCTGATTCCTCCACATTCTTACATGAATGAGACCTTATCATACAGTTTTAATCTACAGTATAACTATGCCACAAGTAAGTTGCTACTGTTAGCTTGAATAAGTACATTTGTATTAGATTTAATATTACCTTTATTGTGCTTTTTTGTGGAACTGCTCATCGCAGACATATAAACATTTTCTGATGGATCCTTCAATTTGCAGTACACACTAGATTCTTCATCTTCTTCTTCTTCTTCTTCTCCTTTTTTCTTGTCAGCTTCTGTAAGAAAAAGAAATAACAAGTTCATGGAATTATCAAGTTCAAAATTATTTATTAATGGTCTATTAACCAGCATAGCATATGTGGTACATGAAGTGAAAGGATTAACAGAGGAAAAAATTACTTTTGTTTTTTTAAATCTTCTTCTTCTTTTCCTTTCGGCTTTTCCCTTCAGGGGTCGCCACAGCGAATCATCTGCCTCCATCTCACCCTATCCTTTGCATCTTCTTCTCTTACACCAACGACCTTCATGTCCTCCTTTACCACATCCATGAATCGTCTCTTTGGTCTTCCTCTAGGCCTTTTGCCTGGTAGTTCCAACCTCAGCATCCTATTACCAATATACTCACTATCCCTCCTCTGTACATGTCCAAACCATCTCAATCTAGCCTCTCTGACTTTGTCTCCAAAACGTCTTACATGTGCTGTCCCTCTGACGTGCTCATTCCTAATCCTATCCATCCTCGTTACTCCCAAAGAGAACCTCAACATTTTCATCTCTGCTACCTCCAACTCTGCCTCCTGTCTTTCCCCAGGGCCACTGTTTCTAACCCATACAGCATCGTTGGCCTCAACACCGTTTTGTACACTTTTCCTTTCATTTTTGCCGATACCCTCCTATCACACATCACACCGGACACTTTTCTCCAACCATTCCAACCTGCCTGCACACGCTTCTTGACCTCTTTTCCACACTCTCCATTGCTCTGGATTGTTGAGCCTAAGTACTTAAAATCCTCCACCTTTCTTATCTCTGCTCCCTGTAATCTCACCGTTCCTCTTTGGTCCTTGGCATTCATGCACATGTATTCTGTCTTACTGAGGCTAATCTTCATTCCCCTCCTTTCCAGGGCATACCTCCACCTCTCTAGATTTTCCTGCACTTGGTCTCTGCTCACTACAGATTACAATGTCATCTGCAAACATCATAGTCCATGGGGAATCTTGTCTAACCTCGTCTGTCAGCCTGTCCATCACCATAGCGAACAAGAAGGGCTGAGAGCTGACCCTTGATGCAGTCCCCACCACCTTTGAACTCTTCTGTCACACCGACAGCACACCTCACCACTGTCTTACATCTCTCATACATGTCCTGCACCACTCTAACATACTTCTCTGCCACTCCAGACTTCCTCATGCAATACCACAGTTCTTCTCTCGGCACCCTGTCATATGCTTTCTCCAGATCCACAAAGGCACAATGCAGCTCCGTCTGACCTTCTCTGTACTTCTCCATTAACATCCTCAAGGCAAACACTGCATCTGTGGTGCTCTTTCTGGGCATGAAACCAAACTGTTGTTCACAAATGCTGACTTCTGCCCTTAGTCTAGCTTCCACTATTCTTTCCCATATCTTCATCGTATGGCTCATCAACTTTATCCCTCTGTAGTTGCCACAACTCTGCACGTCTCCCTTGTTCTTAAAAATGGGCACCAGCACACTTCTCCTCCATTCCTCTGGCATCCTCTCACTCTCTAAGACCTTGTTAAATGTTCTTGTCAGAAAATCTACTGCTACCTCTCCTAGACACTTCCATACCTCCACCGGTATGTCATCAGGACCAACTGCCTTTCCATTCTTCATCCTCTTCAATGCCCTCCTCACTTCACCCTTACTAATCTTTGCTACTTCCTGGTCCTCAACAGTCACCTCTTCTACTCTTTTCTCTCTCTCATTTTCCTCATTCATCAGCTCTTCAAAGTACTCTTTCCATCTTCCCAGCACACTTCTGTCATCAGTCAATACATTTCCCTCTCTGTCCTTTATCAATCTAACTTGCTGCACGCGTCCTTCCCATCTCTATTTCTCTGCTGTTGCCAACCTGTATAAATCATTTTCTCCTCCTTACTTTCCAGCCGAGCATACAAGTCATCAAAGCAGCTCTGTTTGGCCTTTGACACTGCTACCTTTGCCTTACGCTGTGTCTCCCTGTACTCCCTGTTTACTCTCTTCGGTTTTGTCAATGTCCCACTTCTTCTTAGCTAATCTCTTCCTTTGTACACACTCCTGCACTTCCTCATTCCACCACCAAGTCTCCTTATCTACTTTCCTTCCAGATGACACACCAAGTATTCTCTACCTGTCTCCTGATCACATTCCTGTAGTTGTCCAGTCATCTGGAAGCACTTCCTGACCACCCAAAGCCTGTTTCAACTCCTCCTTGAAGACAACCCGACACTCTTCCTTTTCAACTTCCACCACTTTGTCTTTCTGCTCTGCCTTTGCCTTCTTCACCTTCCTCACCATCAGCATCATCCTGCACACCACCATCCTATGCTGTTTGGCAACACTCTCACCCGCTACTACTTTGCAGTCACTGACTTCCTTTAAATTACATCGCCTGCACAAGATGTAGTCTACCTGTGTGCTCCTACCTCCGCTTTTATAAGTCACCCTATGCTCTCTCTCTTCTGGAAGAAAGTATTCCACGACGGCCATTTCCATCCTTTTTGCAAAATCTACCAACATCTGTCCTTCTGCGTTCCTGTCCTGGATACCAAACCTACCCATCACTTCCTCGTCCCCCTCTGTTTCCTGCACCAACATGTCCATTGAAGTCTGCCCCAGCATGACCACTCTTTCACCTCTGGGGGTACTCTGTATCACTTCATCTAACTCCCTCCAGAATCTCTCCTTCTCTTCTCGCTCACATCCTGTCTGTGGGGCATAAGCACTAACAACATTAACCATCACACCTTTAATTTCTAACTTGAGACTCATCACTCTGTCTGACACTCTTTTCACTTCTAGAACATTCCTGGCAAACTCCTCCTTCAAGATGACTCCGACTCCATTTCTCTTCCCATCCACACCGTGATAAAACAGCTTAAACCCTGCTCCTATGCTTCTAGCCTTGCGACCTTTCCACCTGGTCTCCTGAACACACAGTATGTCCACCTTCCTCCTCTGCATCATGTCAGCCAGCTCTCTCCTTTTTCCTGTCATAGTTCCAATCTTCAAAGTCCCTACTTTCAGTCCTAGACTCATGCCTTTCCCCTTCTCTCTCTTGCAACGGACACGCCTCCCGCCTCTCCTTCTTGACGTCTTCGATAACAGTGAGTCCAATTTCCATCAGCACCCTGTTGGTTGACGGCACTGATGGCGGTCGTTGTTAACCCGGGCCTCGACCGATCCGGTATGTCATTCTTTCTTGTGATTCGCATAGTTTAAAAACTTTTGTTTTTTTAAATATTGGCTGAAAATCAACATTTTTGTTGAGGGAAATAATTTTAACACAATCAGAAAGGGATTTGGATAGCATAGGGTTAATACATTTTCACAATGCTTATGTCATTAAAAATAATGAACTGTACGAGTTCCCTCATTAGTTCAAATCATTAAATATGTTTGTTGTAAATTTTTATATTAAATTTTATAAAATGAGAGAAATAAAGTTTAAAAAACAAAAAACGTAATAGACATGTCTTATAGCTTTAGTCCTTTTTATTTTCTGTTGAATTTACTTTCATTTGTTTTTATTTAACAAAAATATCTGTATATTTTATAATTCATTTATTATTTTTACAGGTTATAATTACACAATTAAATGAGACTTACCAGTAAGTTGATATTTGATTGTAATTCCACCACCTATGAAGTACTGAGGGATTACGTGAGATGCGCATGCGCAGAATATCAGGTTTTAGAGGGTAGAAATATGATTTCATATTTCCCAGCCAGGGTGGGAAGGGTGGGCACATAATCTCTCTGCTACTTCATAGGTCCTACCTTTGCCTTATGCTGTGTCTCCCTGTAATGCTGTTTACTCTCTTCGGTCCTCTCTATGTCCCACTTCTTCTTAACTAACCTCTTCTTTTGTACACACTCCTGCACTTTCCTCATTCCACCACCAAGTCTCCTTATCTACTGTACTTCCAGAGGACATGCCAAGTAATCTCCTACCTGTCTCCCTGATCACATTAGCTGTAGTTGTCCAGTCATCTGGAAGCACTTCCTGACCACTAAAACCTGTTTCAACTCCTCTTTGAAGACAACACGACACTTTTCCTTTTTCAGCATCCACCACTTTGTCATCTGCTCTGCCTTTGCCTTATTCACTTTTCTCACCATCAGTATTATTCCTGCACACCACCATCTTATGCTGTTTGGCAACACTCTCACGCACTACTACTTTGCAGTCACTGACTTCCTTCAAATTACATCGCCTACACAAGATGTAGTCTACCTGTGTGTTCCTACCTACACTTTTATAAGTCACCATATGCTCCTCTGTCTTCTGGAAGAAAGTATTCACCACAGCCATTTCCATCCTTTTTGCAAAATCTATCAACATCTGTCCTTCTGTGTTCCTGTCCTGGATACCAAACCTGCCCATCACTTCCTCGTCCCCTCTGTTGCTTGCACCAACATGTCCATTTAAGTCTGCTCCAATGACCACTCTTTTATTTCTGGGGGTACTCTGCATTACTTCATCTAACTCCCTAAAGAATCTCTCCTCCTCTTCTCGCTCACATCCTGCCTGTGGGGCATAAGCACTAACAACATTGAACATCACACATTCAATTTCTAACTTGAAACTCATCACTCTGTCTGACACTCTTTTCACTTCTAGAACATTCCTGACCAGCTCCTCCTTCAAGATGACTCCTACTCCATTTCGCTTCCCATCCACACCATGAAAAACAGCTTAAACCCTGCTCCTAAGCTTCTAGCCTTGCTTCCTTTCCACCTGGTCTCCTGAGCACACAGTATGTCCACCTTCCTCCTCTGCATCATGTCAGCCAGCTCTCTACCTTTTCCTGTCATAGTTCCAACATTCAAAGTCCCTACTCTCAGTTCTAAACTCATGCTTTTCCTCTTCTCTCTCTGCCTACGGACACACCTCCCACCTCTCCTTCTTCGACCTCTCCTTCTTAAACCAACAGTAGTCCAATTTCCACCAACACCCTGTTGGTTAACAGCACTGATGGCGGTCGTTGTTAACCCAGGCCTCAACCGATCCGGTATGAAATTTGTCTTTATGGTTTGTATTTTGTATTCTGACAAAAGTTTTATGCCGAATGCCCTTCCTGTCGCAACCCTCTGCATTTATCCGGGTTTGGGACCAGCGTGAGGACGGGCACTTGTTTGTGCCCCCCCACGGGTGCATTGTAGAAAAATCTATATCTACACCCTCAATATTAGATAACATCCAAGGATCAGATGAAATGTCATTGCAAAATGTTGCACTTTCCTAGTATAAAAGTTTTCAGGAGTGTTTATCACAAAAAACTCCTCAGGTATGTGCCACACCTTGTTACCTTTTTGACAATTCTACCTTTACTTGCAGAACCCTTCTTCCCTCTGACGCTTCTGGAAAAAAGTGTTCTGTCCTTATCCACCACCTCGACTTTGCTTAGCTTTGTAGCTGTGGTCTTGAAATTTTTGTTGGCGATAACCTCCAGAGCCACTGTTGTTATATGGATGAAACTGTGGCTTTTCCTTATGATATGTTGCTCTGTCGGACACAAAAACTTTCTTTCCCATCTGTTTAGAGTCTCCAATGTACCTTTATTTTCTTATGCAGCTCAGCGCCAAACAAATACTTACTGGTAGTGCTCATACCAGAAGTACAAAGGCTCTTATATGGTCCAGTCAAGTATAGTACTGCTTAAAAGCATCGCACCTTTTCCCATTCATGTCTGCTTGTGCACCTGTCAGCAGTCTGAGCCCTGGTGCATTGGCTGGGAAACGAACCCGGGTCAACTGCTTGGAAGGCAGCTATGCTCACCACTATACCACCAACGCTGTATTATGCTTGTCATCAGCATGTCAGCAACTTGAACGATGGGGATCATGGCTTTAACCAGTAAGCCCTGCCCCTGTTGCTTTTTTATGTCTCTTGTTTTGTTTTATGCTTTTGCCTCGTGCCAGATTTCATCATTTATTTTCAGCACCACTAAGCCTTCACAATTCTTGGGACAAAAATATTTGTCCATTAGGACCATCAACTTTGTGAAATATGGTGCTTTGGCCAGTCCATCCCCAATCGACTTTGCTAACACTGGTTTTATACTGTCTGAAGTCTTTTCATCGTCACCAAAGAATTCGTTCATTAATGAAGACATGAACGAGGCATCGGAGTCTTCTGTGTCTGGGTCACCGATTTCACTATCATTCCCGCATACCTGAGACACTAATGGATCAAATTCAGCGCCTTCCTCCTCATCTGTATCGGAAGTGGCGTCGCCTTCCGCCATTGTTTGTTTACTTCCGCCTGGTGCACAACCGGAAGTGGGCGGGATCGGAGACAGCCGTGAGTTTCCGTCACCATGAAAAGTGGTCAAATTCCTACCAACATTTTCTAACGTCTTTTACATTTTCTGCATAGCTGCAGTCTGGGTCACTTGATTTTTCACCATAAAATCTAAAAGTTTCATGAGATGGTTATCAGCAGTGACCGCACCTTCCTTGTTGCTCGCTGGCTTGTCGCCTCAAGCTTTGGCCAAAATTAGATCATCAGGGGTCTCACCACCATATTCAATTTCTCCGTCTGAGGCAGCAATGTGCTCGACATTTGGCTGCTCTTTCCTTACCCATGAGGATTTCCTTCTCTTTCCACTTCTGGAAGTTGACGGCATGCTCTGTACAATGCCAAGTGCTCCCTCACGAGCCTCTACCCCCTCGGGGTTGTTGCTGGACACACCACGTGTTGCAATTGTTCTAGCCCTTTAGGCTGACCATGACCCGCGGCCGTTTTGGTCAAATTCAAAGCTGTCGTTCAAGTGAACCAGCTAGAACTCTACAAAAGTGATTTCAAACAAAGAATCATACTCAGTACTCCAAAAGTTCTTCGAACTTCCACTTCCAACGAGAGAATTGCAAAAGAGAAACGTTGTTGCTGAACACTCTTTGTGTTGCCACTGTTCTAGCCCTTTAGGCTGACCACGACCCGTGGCCGTTTTGGTCAAATTCACAGCTGTCGTTCAAGCGAACCAGCTAAAAGTCTCCAAAAGTGGTTTTTAAACAATGAATCACGCTCAGTCCTCAAAAAGTTCTTCGAACTTCCACTCCTAATGAGAGAAATTTCAAAAAACATAGCAGAGACAAAAGGTATGTTGAACACCGATATTCTACTCATGCGAACTAATATTCTGCGCATGCGCATCTCACGTAGTTTCAATAGGATAGAATAGGGAGGTGGAATTTTAATTAAAAGGCTCATTCAAATAAAAATGCATACTCATCGTATAAGTCACAGTGAAACATATTGATTTACATTACATGCATTTTTCAAAATTGACATTCCTAAAACCCTTTTGTTACTCTAATTATAATTTCACATACTTTTAAATACTTTAGTAATTTACAGAATTTAATTGTAATTAATTGTGTAGAAATAGATATGAAAGTTAAATGCAATTAATACTTTAAAATGATGCTCTGAGTATTACACCTTGAGTTGTGTTGAATTCCCCCATACAACACTTTGAAGAGGAGTTTTACGTTAATTTCACTTAAAATTAATGCTAGTTTTTAAGCCCCCACAATTTAATGTTTTCACTCATATGGGCGGGGGCATGTTGAATTTATTAAATAAAAATGCAGGGGAAAAGTCATTATAATGTTTTTCTTGTGTTGTTTTTGCACACTATTGAAACTTTTCTTTAATTCAGTCCAGTTAAGTACATTGTTGAAATGTTATTTTTATGTAGAACTATAAGGATTCTGCCTGAACAAATAAACATATTAACTTCATTGCATTTGGGAGCTGCAGTTTGCACTGAAGGATTATAAATATCTTCTGTTGCAGTCTGCAGTTTGCTGTACACATTACTTTCTTTTTCCTTTTTTTCTTTTCCTTCTTCCTTTTTCTCAGCTTTTTTGGGAAGAAAAGAGGATGTATAAATAGTGTAACATTTAACATACACAAGAAAATTGAATGAAAAACTAAAAAGTCACGAGTAGAAAAGCATTCAGCCTCGGAAATTGGCTGAGTTCTTGGTCAAAGTAGTTCATCAGATATGCATATAGTTATGCAATTAAACATATATTAGTATACAGTGCACACAAGCATACCCATAGTTATTCACCCCTGATCTCTGTTCATTAAAATTATTTTTATAGATAATAAGACTTTGGCATGAATCTGTAAATAATTTACCTTCACTGAGTACAAGAGTGGCAGTAGGAACTGAAGTATTATAAATGTCATCTGTTGGTTTATTTAGCTTGCAATACACATTAGTTTCTTCTTCTTTAATTTCTTTTGCCATTTTTTCAGCACCTTGAAGAACAAAATAGGATGAAGGTGTGGTTTAAATACAGAATAAGAAAACTGGATAAATAATCATTCAGAATTAAAGCAAACTATTTTTAAATATGTTTATTTTAAGCAGCTTTCATGCTAGCAAATAACCAGAGGTAATGAATACAATGCTGAAAATGCAAACTGTCTATTTATGTATTTTATTTATTTGTTTGTTTGTTTGTCTGTTTGTTTTTAAAATAGTTTTTTCCTTGATTTATATTAACCTTTTATCAGTTCACTTTCTGTAACTGCTTAATTCTAATTAGGGTTACGGGGAGGCTGGCGCCCACCCCAGCAGACTCTGGGCGAGGACAGAGTACACCTTGGAAAGCAGGGCGGAAACATGCCGACGGCTTTGCAGCCTACTCTTGTTGAAAATCAGCAATGGTTCTTCTACATGCCTGACACCATAGACAGTGAGAGACATGGCCAGCCGTTGATAACCCAGTGAACTGCACTGGGGGGGACAGTGACAACCTTGTGGAGTGTGGGACTCGAACCCCTAACCTTAGGATCAGTGATCCAGCACCCTATACAACTAGGCCACCACTGCCCTTATATTAACCTTTTTTTGCTTTTAATTTGTCCTATACATCTATTAATGGCAGTCAAATACACACAAGGCCATTTTACTCACTCACTCAGGTCAATCACTCACTCATTTGGCAAACCCCTTAATCCTATGACTAGTCATAGGACCATCGCAAGCACACACACACACACACACACACACACAAACAACCATTTTAGTCCAGAATGTTATATTTTTATAGATTTATATATCTTTGTATCTATATCAGGGCTTTCCAAAGCCATTCCTCAAGGAAACCTCCCCAGACTCCCCTGTCAGCCATCCTGCACATTTTACTATGTCCCTGTTCCCAACACACTCAATTTTACTAATCAGATAACTAACAGACCTTCAGGTCTTGAAGTGGGTATTACAGAGAAGGGAAAAGCACTCAAATGTGCAGGACATGTTTTTTTGTTTAGGAAGAGAAATCAAGACTGGAGGATTATAAATACCTTCTGTTGGATTTTTCAGTTTGGGCTTCACGACAGTTTCTTCTTTTACTTCTTTTTCTGATTTTTCTTTATTTTCTGCTCCTTTCGCAACTTCTGCAGGGAATAGGTTATGACTAATTGGTTTAAATGTGAGCAAGTTGAATAAAAAGACAGAAAGATGAAAAGTACATATACAAGAAATATAACAAATTTTGAAATTTGCTTAGGATTCAGTCCAAGTAGGTTGTCATTGTTCAGGATTTTTTTTTTACCTTTTCTTTCTTCCATTTTACTTTTCTCTGCATCCCTATTTTCTTGTACTTCTGCTGTATTGAGTGCGTTCATCTCGACCTCAGTCACTTTTTCTGTGTCCATGGTCCCTTACGTTTTGTGATGGCACCAA
This sequence comes from Plotosus lineatus, assembly GCA_024760905.1. Classification (NCBI taxonomy): domain Eukaryota; kingdom Metazoa; phylum Chordata; class Actinopteri; order Siluriformes; family Plotosidae; genus Plotosus; species Plotosus lineatus. The sequence goes on from CM045728.1 coordinate 53,043,690, forward strand.
ATGTTTCCCCAATAACAGATGGAAAGAAAAAAGAAGAAAAAATAAACGTAGAAAAAATGAATTATTCAAGTACAATAATACTCTTATCCTTCATGCTCAGACTAAAATCATTTATTCAAAAATATTTGTTTAAATAAGAAATATTGCATTTACCTCTATTGTAACAGGCAAATGTAACAGGCACTGTTTGTAGAAATTTGCCTTCACTCTAACTCATGATCATCTCTTCTTGCTTTCTACTTCCTCCTGACACTTTTATACTAACACAACATTAGCTCACGACCACTTCTCACTTTCTTTTACCACTGCATTGCCTGAGGGGGAAAAAAGATAGACACTCCTTTAATAAGAACTGATACTTCAGAATCACAATTATGTGGTTTATTCTGGGAATTATATAATTAGTTGACCTAATTTTCATAGCAACAAACTTTCAACCTTTAACCCTTCATTGATTTTTTTCACACGCCATAATTTGGGAGCATGACTGTCCCTGTTGAAAAATCAGGCAAAGAAATTGACCCCACATGCATCAGGATTTTAATTGGTGGTTGTGCTACAATCGTACAAAATATTGTACTGTACTTTTCTTTTCTCTCTCTCTCTCTCTCCCTCATTCTCTCTCTCTCCTCTCTATCTATCTATACACACACACACACACACACACACACATACAGTATATACATACAAATATACATACACAAAAAGTTAAGGATATTTGTATGATTTTCATTTTTCGTGCAACAGTTGACAGTAAATATCTATTTATCTTTACCTTTGGTTATTATATGTTATTATATATTTGTAATAATTTTGTTTGTGTTGTATAAAAGTGAACTTGATGTTTGGTAAAGATAAAAATGAATTTGGTATAAATTGGTTGTTGTCCAAGTTACTGGGCAACTGCATTAATAATAAGAGTATGAGCTGGACACACAGAGGGCGGATACCTCAAACATTGATTGGTTCATGATAGCAGCTTGCGTCACAGTGAAGTTGGCTAATCTGGCAAGAAACAGTTGTGACACAGAATCATCCTAAAATATATTGATTTCAGGGATTTTTTTAATTATTTATTTATTATTTAATTAACTATTCATTAATTTCCTGAATCATTTAATCCTAATTAGGGTTGCGGAAGGGCTCACACCCATCTCAGTCGACTTTGGGCGAGGGCAGACATTAAATTAAAGATCTCTATAGAAAAACTGGATAAGGTGCATTAAACAGTAATAAATGAAAGTAATTCAATATTGTGTTCTCACATTCCCCTAATGCAGCCGTGGGGGGGGGGGGGGGGGGGCACAAACCAGTGACTCTCCCTCACGCCGGTGCCAAGCCTGGATAAATGCAGAGGGTTGTGTCAGGAAGGGCATCCGGCGTAAAACAAATGCCAAATAAACTATGCGAATCACAAGAAAGAATGACATACCGGATCGGTCGAGGCCTGGGTTAACAACGACCGCCATCAGTGCCGTCAACCAACAGGGTGCTGATGGAAAGTGGACTACTGTTGGTCGAAGACGTCGAAGAAGGAGAGGCGGGAGGCGTGTCCGTTGCCAGAGAGAGAAGAGGAAAGGCATGAGTCTAGGACTGAAAGTAGGGACTTTGAATGTTGTAACTATGACAGGAAAAGGTAGAGAGCTGGCTGACATGATGCAGAGGAGGAAGGTGGACATACTGTGTGTTCAGGAGACCAGGTGGAAAGATAACAAGGCTAGAAGAATAGGAGCAGGGTTTAAGCTGTTTTATCATGGTGTGGATGGGAAGAGAAATGGAGTCGGAGTCATCTTGAAAGAGGAGTTTGTCAGGAATGTTCTAGAAGTGAAAAGAGTGTCAGACAGAGTGATGAGTCTCAAATTAGAAATTGAAGGTGTGATGGTCAATGTTGTTAGTGCTTATGCCCCACAGACAGGATGTGAGCGAGAAGAGAAGGAGAGATTCTGGAGGGACTTAGATGAAGTGATGCAGAGTACCCCCAGAGGAGAAAGAGTGGTCATTGGGGCAGACTTCAATGGACATGTTGGTGCAGGAAACAGAGGGGACGAGGAAGTGATGGGTAGGTTTGGTATCCAGGACAGGAACGCAGAAGGACAGATGTTGGTAGATTTTGCAAAAAGGATGGAAATGGTTGTGGTAAATACTTTCTTCCAGAAGAGAGAGGAGCATAGGGTGACTTATGAAAGTGGAGGTAGGAGCACACAGGTAGACTACATCTTGTACAGGCGATGTAATTTAAAGGAAGTCAGTGACTGCAAAGTAGTAGCGGGTGAGAGTGTTGCCAAACAGCATAGGATGGTGGTGTGCAGGATGATGCTGATGGTGAGGAAGGTGAAGAAGGCAAAGGCAGAGCAGAAGACAAAGTGGTGGAAGTTGAAAAAGGAAGAGTGTCGGGTTGTCTTCATGGAGGAGTTGAAACAGGCTTTGGGTGATCAGGAAGTGCTTCCAGATGACTGGACAACTACAGCTAATGTGATCAGGGAGACAGGTAGGAGAATACTTGGTGTGTCATCTGGAAGGAAAGTAGATAAGGAGACTTGGTGGTGGAATGAGGAAGTGCAGGAGTGTGTACAAAGGAAGAGGTTAGCTAAGAAGAAGTGGGACATTGAGAAAACCGAAGAGAGTAAACAGCAGTACAGGGAGACACAGCGTAAGGCAAAGGTAGCAGTGTCAAAGGCCAAACAGAGTGCGTTTGATGACTTGTATGCTCGGTTGGAAAGTAAGGAGGGAGAAAATGATTTATACAGGTTGGCACAGCAGAGAAATAGAGATGGGAAGGACGTGCAGCAAGTAAGATTGATAAAGGACAGAGAGGGAAATGTATTGACTGATGACAGAAGTGTGCTGGGAAGATGGAAAGAGTACTTTGAAGAGCTGATAAATGAGGAAAATGAGAGAGAAAAAAGAGTAGAAGAGGTGACTGTTGAGGACCAGGAAGTAGCAAAGATTAGTAAGGGTGAAGTGAGGAGGGCATTGAAGAGGATGAAGAATGGAAAGGCAGTTGGTCCTGATGACATGCCGGTGGAAGTATGGAAGTGTCTCGGAGAGGTAGCAGTAGATTTTCTGACAAGAACATTTAACAAGGTCTTAGAGAGTGAGAGGATGCCAGAGGAATGGAGGAGAAGTGTGCTGGTGCCCATTTTTAAGAACAAGGGAGACGTGCAGAGTTGTGCCAACTACAGAGGGATAAAGTTGATGAGCCATACAAGGAAGTTATGGGAAAGAATAGTGGAAGCTAGACTAAGGGCAGAGGTCAGCATTTGTGAACAACAGTTTGGTTTCATGCCAAGAAAGAGCACCACAGATGCAGTGTTTGCCTTGAGGATGTTAATGGAGAAGTACAGAGAAGTCAGAGGGAGCTGCATTGTGCCTTTGTGGATCTGGAGAAAGCATATGACAGGGTGCCGAGAGAAGAACTGTGGTATTGCATGAGGAAGTCTGGAGTGGCAGAGAAGTATGTTAGAGTGGTGCAGGACATGTATGAGAGATGTAAGACAGTGGTGAGGTGTGCTGTCGGTGTGACACAAGAGTTCAAGGTGGAGGTGGGACTGCATCAAGGGTCAGCTCTCAGCCCCTTCTTGTTTGCTATGGTGATGGACAGACTGACAGACGAGGTTAGACAAGATTCCCCATGGACTATGATGTTTGCAGATGACCTTGTGTTCTGTAGTGAGAGCAGAGAACAAGTGTAGGAAAATCTAGAGAGGTGGAGGTATGCCCTGGAAAGGAGGGGAATGAAGATTAGCCTCAGTAAGACAGAATACATGTGCATGAATGACAAGGACCCAAGAGGAACGGTGAGATTACAGGGAGCAGAGATAAGAAAGGTGGAGGATTTTAAGTACTTAGGCTCAACAATCCAGAGCAATGGAGAGTGTGGAAAAGAGGTCAAGAAGCGTGTGCAGGCAGGTTGGAATGGTTGGAGAAAAGTTTCCGGTGTGATATGTGATAGGAGGGTATCGGCAGGAATGAAAGGAAAAGTGTACAAGACGGTGTTGAGGCCAACGATGTTGTATGGGTTAGAAACAGTGGCCCTGGGGAAAAGACAGGAGGCAGAGCTGGAGGTAGCAGAGATGAAAATGTTGAGGTTCTCTTTGGGAGTAACGAGGATGGATAGGATTAGGAATGAGGGACAGCACATGTAAGACGTTTTGGAGACAAAGTCAGAGAGGCTAGATTGAGATTGTTTGGACATGTACAGAGGAGGGATAGTGAGTATATTGGTAATAGGATGCTGAGGCTGGAACTACCAGGTAAAAGGCCTAGAGGAAGACCAAAGAGACGATTCATGGATGTGGTGAAGGAGGACATGAAGATCGTTGGTGTAAGAGAAGAAGATGCAAAGGATAGGGTGAGATGGAGGCAGATGATTCGCTGTGGCGACCCCTGTAGGGAAAAGCCGAAAGGAAAAGAAGAAGAAGAAGTTCTCACATTCCCCTACTCACATCAGCAACACCATCATCAAATTAGCCAACACCACCACCATCATAGGTTTGATTACAGATAACAACAAGTCAGCCTCGAGGAAGCAGATCCTGTATTTGCGGCGATGATGTGACAATAACAATCTGGAATTAAACACATTCAAAACCATAGAGATGATAATGGTCTTCATGAGATCTAAACAAGCTGAGCACTCTGGCTTCTACATTGGCGGCGAGGAAGTAGAGAGGGTGGGGTGCTTCAAATTTGTTGGAGTCCACATCTCTGTTGACTTCATCTGGACCCCAAACATCTCCTACCAGGTGGGGAAAACACAACAAAGGATATTCTTCCTCAGAAAGCTTTAATAAGCCCACCTACCATGACATCTACTGATGACCTTCTACTTCTCTGCCATAGACAGCTTCCTGACCTACTGCTGTACAGTATGGTTTAGCAGCTGTATTGCAGCGGGTAGTGAGGACGGCAGAGCAGGTATTTGGAATTACACTATCCTCTCACAGTGATCATTACACTGGATGTCTTCAGAGGAGAGTCAGTGGAATTATCAGGGAACCCTCACACCCTGGAAAACCTATTTTCTCCCCGCTCTCCTCCAGAAAAAAGTACTGAATCACTGAATAGCTGGAGCCAATCCCAGCTGACTTTGAGTGAGAGGTTGGATATACCGTGAACAGAGGTCTATTCCACGGCTTCAATAATAATAACAGTGACTTCATTTTTATGTCTTGTCTAGTTAGGCTAACTTAACTGTGTACAGAAAAGGAGGTTCTGAGCTAGTAAGTACTTTCTTATAGGAAGTACAGTAGGTTTTGTCAATACTGAAGTTATACAAAGAGCAAGTTCCCCATTGTAACTGGAAAATATTGCATAATTTTTACAAAATAAAAATGAAAGAGGTTTCATGTGTCATGAATTCTCTTTTAAAAATACAATAGTTATAAAGCAATAGCCAATAATCAATGTAATTTAGGAGCAGTTATACTGTAGATATTTGTGATGCAGGACTTTCACAGTCTTGCCAGTGCAGGATTACCAGATTTGATGAAAACCAATCCTGTAAATTAAGTTGTTTGAATATGCACTATGGACAAAGGTTTATGAACATGCCCACAATACTCAGTGATGTTTTATATCGTAGCCCTCTCTTTGCTGTTATAATAGATATCTCTCTAAGACTGTCCACTAGACTGTCCACTAGATTTTGGGGTGTGACAATGTGATTTGTGATAAGTCAAGAGCATTATTAAGGTCAGGCACTTATGTCAGGTGGGAACATCAGTGGCAGTTGGCACATGCTCTGTGCAAGCAACCCATGGTCTCCTACTCCAACATTTGCAAGGCAGGTCTTCATAAACCACACTGTGTGCACAAGGGTGACTGTCACTGTGGAACAGATTTAAGACTCTTAGTTCTAGTGATGGCAAACTGTAACCCAGCAGTGCACCAAGATATTCTGCACAATTGAATGCTGTAAATTTTGTAGGACAACTTTAGGGAAGAAGCTACATATGAGTCACAAGTATCCATAAACCTTTGCACATTCAATTTATCTGTAGATGCCCGAATTTTTCTGTTGCCCCATTATGTTGTTAGATTTCTGAGCCTATGAAAGAATATAACCCTAAGCCATGGCTTAGCCATCGGTTTTAGGGCAGTTTTTTCTTTCTCAACACATTGGTATTTCTGTCAGCTTGATAGAGTTTAACCTTTAATCTGCCACTTTTGCTATCTCTGTATTTCATTGTAAATTCTAATCTGAAAAGCTGAATCTTATTGCTTATAAGGGGTTTGTATCTTGTGTTATGCCTTGATATTCCTGCTTCTGAGGGATTCATCAAATGGTGTATTGTGATACCTTCACACCAACCCTTTTGGGACACTTACTGCTCTTTTTGGTATTTTTATCATATCTTGGCTCTTTTTAATCATATCTTGGCTGAACTTGGTCGTTTTTGTTCGATGTTTGTTCATAGGTCAGAAGCAATTTCTGTCATCTTTAAGATATTTCATATTGGTATACAGTATGTGACACTGCAACACTACTAAACTTCGGAAGACTGAAGACACCAAGGATCAAGTAGGCTGTTCCGCCTCTGTCTGCTCTTTACTTCAAAGCAGCTTCATTATTTCAACACACACACACACACACAACCCACACAACCCACACACACACACACACACACACACACAAGCCTCCATCAGTTCTGCAAACAAACACAAAATCACTATTACCATCCACGTGTGGAGCATTTTCCACTCACCTCTTCTGACCTTCCTCCCTGCTTCAGCTGTCCCTCTGAACTACTCTGCCTTTATCTACCATCACCATCCAATTCAGGCTGTAGTACCTTTGGCCTGCCTCCTTTTCTCATTGAGATGGGGAATCCATAGATTAGATTAGATTAGATTAGATTACATTAGATTAGATTAGATTCTACTTTATTGTTATTACACATGTAATAAATACAGGGTAACAAAATCCGGTTTAGTATCCAATCCGAAGTGCAGAGAGCAGCAAGTGCAAGCAGTATGTACAGTTAGGAAACATATATGTACAGATTATGTATAAATAACATATGTGAGCAGTTATGTACAAATATTGCAGTAAGGGTGAGAATAAATTAGCATTAATTTGCCTATGAGTAATATACAGGTGTTCTATATTACTGTGTGGGGCTGGTGATGTAGTGGTTAGGGTGCTGTGCACATGATCAGGAGGTTGTGAGTTCAAATCCCAGGAGACTCCCACTGTGCTAAGACCCCTGGGCAAGGTCTTAACCACAAGTGTGTTTCTGTTCACTCAGCAGTATAAATGGTTACCAGTAAAATATACTGGGAATGGTCCTGGGTATGACGTTAAACTGCATCCAGTGGCTGGCTTGTTCTGAGTCGGGGGAACATGGAGCTGCCCCCCAAGGTGTATCTGCCATGATGCCATGGCTCCCAGGTTCTCTCTGACCCGGAGGGTTAGTACCTGTTAGGGTGTCAGCTATAACTAAATAGTACTTCCAGGTCAGGCATGGGTCTTCAGCCTTGAGCGACAGCATGCCTAGTTACACTCACGAAGAAAGTGCTGGTGCCAGGAAGGGCATCCGGCCGTAAAACACCCAGCTTCAACATAGTCATGGTAGTTGTAGAAGGTAGTATTAGAGGCGGGACGAGGAATCTGAGGACCACTCGTGCCGTCAATGGTAGGGCTGGGCAGTGTAGGCTAACCAGACATTCATCAGGTGAAATCCTGCACCACACATTCCACATTGGTACCCTCAACGTTCACACTTTGAAAGGCAGAGTCAGTGAAGTTGTAGAGACTGTCAACAGAAGGAGAGTGGACATATACTGCTTGCAGAAGGTGCGCTGGAGAGGTGGGTCAGCCTGGTCAGCCAGAGGTGTTGGCATACTGCTAGCTGAGAAGTGGGTGGACAAGGTATTCGAAGTCACACGTGTATCAGAGAGAATCCTCATTCTGAAACTCTGCCTGGGCAAGACCATTCTCAACCTTCTCAACTCATATCCATCTATGCGCCACAGGTTGGCCTGGACACAAGTGTGAAGAATGAGTTCTACGACCAACTGCAGAACGTGGTCAGCAGAGTCAACAACCAGGAGACCCTTGTCTTATGTGGCGACTGCAATGGCCACAGAGGACGTATGCCAGATGGATTCAAAGGAGTGCACGGAGAATATGGCTTTGGGAAACAAAACCAGGAAGGAGAGCGGATCCTAGAATTCGCTATGGCCCATGACCTGGTGATTGGCAACTCTTTCTTCTGCAAGCCCAAGCAATACCTGGTGACGTACCAGTCCGGAGATCACAGCAGTCAGATTGACTACTTCCTGCTACGAAGGACCGAGTTCAAGAGTGCCGGGAACATTAAGGTTATACTGGGAGAGGAGTGTGCGATACAGCACAACTTACTTGTGTGTGACCTGAGACTGAAATACCAGCCCCCAAGACCTCACCTGTACACACATTGAAGATGCGCACCTGGAAGCTGGGAGACCCCGGACACAAAATCCAGTTCACAGCATGTTGATGTTCACCAAGATGAAGTTTGGGTTGGGTTCATGCCTGGAAGAGGAACGATTGACGCCATCTTTATTGTATGCCAGCTTAAGGAAAAGTATTTCCATAAAAACCACCAGCTCTATTTTGCCTTCGTAGACTTGGAGAAGGCATTTGACAGAGTCCCAAGGCAGGTACTGTGCTGGGCTGTGAGAAAGTCAGGAGTGGAGAAATGGCTTGTCCATAAGGTGAGAGCTATGTACAGCAATGCTACTAGCAAGATACATGTTGGTAACACCTACAGCAACTCCATCAGAGTCAAAGTAGGCATACTAAGCCCAATGCTATTTATCATTGTCTTGGAAGCTCTCTCCAGAGAGTATGGGATGAAGATCTGTTGAGAGGTGCTCTACACTGATGACCTGGTCAGTATCGCGGATAGCATCGAGGAGCTGAAAGCCAGACTGACCATGTGGAAGACACACATGGAAAGCAAAGGACAGAGGGTCAACATGGGAAAGACGAACATACTGTGCAGTGGCAAGGATATGAACATACTGAAGGACACCGGCAAATTGCCCTGTGGTGTATGCAGAGCAGGGGTTGGCAGAAATTTCATCTACTGTGTAGGCTGCTCGCACAGCATAGGATGGTGGTGTGCAGGATGACGCTGATGAGGAGGAAGGTGAAGAAGGCAAAGGCAGGCTTTGGGTGGTCAGGAAGTGCTTCCAGATGACTCTACAACCACAGCAAATGTGATCAGGGAGACAGGTAGGAGAGTACTTGGTGTGTCCTCTGGAAGGAAAGTAGATAAGGAGATATGGTGGTGGAATGAGGAAGTGCAGGAGCGTGTACAAAGGAAGAGGTTAGCTAAGAAGAAGTGGGACATAGAGAGGAACGAAGAGAGTAACAGGAGTACAGGGATACATGGCGTAAGGCAGAAGTAGCGGTGTCAAAGGACAAACAGAAAGCGTATGATGACTTGTATGCTAGGTTGGACAGTAAGGAGGGAGAAAATGATTTATACAGGTTGTCACAGCAGAGAAATAGAGATGGGAAGGATGTGCAGCAAGTTAGAGTGATAATGGACAGAGAGGGAAATGTATTGACTGATGACAGAAATATGCTGGGAAGATGGAAAGAGTACTTTGAAGAGCTGACGAATGAGGAAAATGAGAGAGAAAAAGAGTAAAAGAGGAGACCGTTGAGGAGCAGGAAGTAGAAAAGATTAGTAAGGGTGAAGTGAGGAGGGCACTGAAGAGGATGAAGAGTGGAAATGTAGTTGGTCCTAATAACCTGTGGAGTTTGGTTTCATGCCAAGAAAGAGCACCACAGATGCAGTGTTTGCTTTAAGAATGTTAATAGAGAAGTACAGAGAAGGTCAGAGCAACCTGCATTGTGCCTTTGTGGATCTGGAGAAAGCATATGACAGGGTGCCAAGAGTGGAACCGTGGTATTGCATGAGGAAGTCTGGAGTGGCAGAGAAGTATGTTAGAGTGGTGCAGGACATGTATGAGAGATATAAGACAGTGGTGAGGTGTGCTGTCGATGTGACCGATGAATTCAAGGTGGAGGTGGGTCTGCATCAAGGCTCAGCTCTGAGCCCCTTCTTGTTTGCTATGGTGATGAACAGGCTGACAGACGAGGTTAAACAAGAATCTCCATGGACTATGGTGTTTGCAGATGACATTGTGATCTGTAGTGAGAGCAGAGAACAAGTGGAGGAAAATCTAGAGAGGTGTAGGTATGCCCTGGAAAGGAGAGGAATGAAGGTTCGCCTCAGTAAGTCAGAATACATGTGTGTGAATGAGAAGGACCCAAGAGGAACAGTGAGGTTACAGAGAGCAGAGTAACTAGTACCTAGGCTCAACAATCCAGAGCAATGGAGAGTGTGAAAAAAAGAGGTGAAGAAGCATGTGCAGGCAAGTTGGAATGGTTGGAGAAAAGTATCCAGTGTGATGTGCAATAGGAGAGTATCAGCAAGAATGATAGGAAAAGTCTCCAAGACGGTGATGAGGCCAGCTATGTTGTATGGTTTAGAAACAGTGGCACTGAGGGAAAGACAGGAGGCAGTGCTGGAAGTAGCCAGATGAAAATGTTGAGGTTCTCTCTGGGAGTAACCAGGATAGATAGGATCAGGAATGAGTACATCAGAGGGACAACCCTTGTAAGATGTTTTGGACACAAAGTTATAGAGGCTAGATTGAGATGGTTTGGACATGTACAGAGGAGGGATAGTGAATATATTGGTAGTAGGATGCTGATGTTGGAACTACCAGGCAGAAAGCCTAGAGGAAGACCAAAGAAGACAGTTTTGGATGTGGTGAAGGAAGACATGAAGGTCATTGGCGTAAGAGAAGAAGATGCAGAGGACAGGGTGAGATGGAGGCAGATGATTTGCTTTGGCATCCCCTGAAGGGAATAGCCGAAAGGAAAAGAAGAAGAACTGTTTTCTTTACTGTGGAAAATGGGTCCAAATGGCTCTTTGAATGGGAAAGGTTGCTGACCCCTTCTCTAGAGTGATGATAGGCATTTTTGATGAATAGACCTCTGCCTCCTAGGCTTTAAGGCAGTGCTTCTCAATTATTTTCTCTCACCGCCACCCCAGGAAGACGAAAACGTTTCATGCCCCACCAATATAAATAGTGTTCTTTGTCTAAAAAATTGTTAGCAGTAATCCTTTGCATAACACTGTATCCTTATTAACATAATAAATCCTTGTCATCAGGGAATACAAAAAAATTAAGAAATAGATCAGCTTCCAACAAAGAATAACTTTATTAACTTTTTTAGTCTTTTAACAAAAAGATTTAAAGTGCATCAATTTGCCTGAAATAAAAAGTCTCTTTATTTAAACTGTGAAAAATTTTTGACCAATAATTTGAACCATTTGATACTGAAAAATAAAATTAAATAAAGTCAATAAATAATAAATTCAAATTGATCAGCAATATTAACTCAGGAGCACAATATATAAAACACTTTAACCTACAAAACAAAAATAAAATAGAACAATTATTATTATTATTATTATTATTGTCAAAATTATTAAATCCAGATTAATGAGCACGTTTCGCAGTGCACAGCTTTTCGAAGCCGGGTTTAAAGCAAGATACTGAACTCTCAGCTCCTGTTCAATGCTGAACTGAGACCTGGACTTATTTTCGCAGCAGTGACGTCATCCAGCATGACAGAGACCGTGTCTGCTGCAGGTATGATCAGATGCTCTGCTGTGCTGTGGGGTTTTCCACACTGAGCAGTTTGGTACTCCACCTTATCTGATGCTAACAAAGCTCGCTGGTTTCCTGGAGTAGCATTCACAAAGCGGGATGGTTATTGGAAATATTCGGCACGTTTTCGTTGAAAAAAAACTCATGCATCTCATCACATGCTCGGAGTGTGATGTCTTTAAGTGACGCCTGAATTTATTTAGGTTCATGCTCTCCGCTGCCAATGTTTTCAGACACAGTAAACACAGCGGTCCTTCCTCATTTCTCACCGCAGCACATTGAAGCCAAGCACTATATCTGCTTCATCATACCTCCTCAACTTAACTTCCAGGCAACTTTCGTTACTCTCACCGTCTCCGTCTCTCTCCGCTTCTCTTTCCGTCCCTGTTAAAATTTTTCATGGTAGGTTTATTAACACCAATTCTATTATAGTCTATATTATGGAGAGTTTTTTTAGAGGTCCCCTCCTTGAATCGCCACCTTATCGTGGTGGAGGGGTTTGCGTGACCTAATGATCCTAGGAGCTATGTTGTCGGGGGCAAATGCCCCTGGTAGGGGTCACCCAAGGCAAACAGGTCCGGGGTGAAGGTCCAGACAAAGTGCGATTCAAAACAAACCCCTAACACACGAGACAACATAGGAATCAGTCTCCCTTGCCCGGATGCGGGTCACCGGGGTTCCCTCCTGGAGCCAGGCCCAGGGGAGGGGCTCGAAGGCGAGCGCCTGGTGGTCGGGCTTATGCCCATGGAGCCTGGCCGGGCCCAGCCCGAAAAGGAGACATGGGTCCGCCCTCCCATGGACCCACCACCCGTGGGAGGAGTTTTAGGGGTCGGGTGCAGTGTGAGTTGGGTGGCAGCCAAAGGCATGGGTTCTGTCGGACTGATCCTCGGCTACTTACTCTGACCTTCGGGACATGGAATGTCACCTCTCTGGCGGGAAAGGAGCCTGATTTGGTGCGTGAGGTGGAGAGATACCGACTAGATATAGTCGGGCTCACCTCAACGCATAGCTTGGGCTCTGGAACCATCCATCTCGAAAGAGGCTGGACCTTCTTCTATTCTGGAGTTGCTCAATGGGGAGAGGCGGCGAGCCGGTGTGGGTATTCTTGTTGCCCCCCGTCTCGGTGCCCAAATGTTGGGGTTCTCCCCGGTTGACGAAAGGGTAGCTTCCCTCCGTCTTCGGGTGGGGGGACAGGTCCTGACTGTTATTTGTGCTTATGCACCAAATGACAGTTCAGAGTACCCACCCTTTTTGGAGTCTTTGGGGGGGGTGTTGGAGAACGCTCCCTCGGGAGACTCGCTCGTTGTCTTGGGAGACTTCAACGCCCATGTGGGCAATGATAGTGTGACCTGGAAGGGTGTGATCGGTAGGTACGGCCTCTCCAGTCTGAATCCGAATGGTGTGTCGTTGTTGGACTTCTGTGCTCGTCATAGTTTGTCTATCACGAACACCATGTTCGAACATAAGGGTGTCCATAAGTGCACTTGGCACCAGGACACCCTAGGTCGCAGTTCGATGATTGACTTTGTAGTCGTGTCATCGGACTTGCGACCGTATGTTCTGGACACTCGGGTGAAGAGAGGAGCTGAGCTGTCTACCGATCACTACCTGGTGGTGAGTTGGCTTCGTGGTGTGGGAGGTTGCCTTCCAGACCTGGCAGGCCCAAGCGTGTAATCAGGGTCTGCTGGGAACGTTTGGCGGAGCCCCTGTCCGAGAGGCCTTTAACTCCCACCTCCGGCAGAGCTACAACCACGCCCGGAGGAGGCGGGGACATGGAATCCGAATGGGCCATGTTTCGTGCCTCCATTGCTGAGGCGGCAGCCCATAGCTGTGGCCGTAAGGTCGTCGGTGCTTGTCGTGGCGGCAATCCCCGAACCCGGTGGTGGACACCTGTGGTGAAGGGGGCCATCCAGCTGAAGAAGGAGGCCTATCAGGTTTTATTAGCCTGTGGGACTCCTGAGGCAGCAAACGGGTACCGGCAGGCCAAACGTGCTGCAGCCGAGGCTGTCGCAGATGCAAAATCTCGGGCGTGGGAGGAGTTCGGTGAGGGCCTGGAGAGTGATTATCGGTTGGCCTCAAAAAGGTTCTGGGCCACCATCCGACGCCTCAGGAGGGGGAAGCAGTTCTTCATAAACACTGTTTACGGTAGTGGTGGGGAGCTGCTTACCTTGACTGGGGATGTTGTTGAGAGGTGGAGGGAACACTTTGAGGACCTTCTCAATCCCACCAACACGCCCTTCGTGGAAGAGGAAGACCCCGGGGGTTCGGGTGAGGGTCCGCCCATCACTGGAGTGGAGGTCACTGAGGTTGTCAAAAAGCTCCTCGGTGGTCGAGCTCCGGGGTTGGACGAGATCCGCCCGGAATATCTCAGGGCTCTGGATGTTGTAGGACTGTCTTGGTTGACACGTCTCTGCAACATCGCGTGGTCATCGGGGGCTGTACCTCTGGATTGGCAAACTGGGGTGGTGGTCCCAATTTTTAAGAAGGGGGACCGGAGGGTGTGTTCCAATTATCGGGGAATTACACTCCTCAGCCTACCTGGGAAAGTCTATGCAGGGGTACTAGAGAGGAGGATCCGACCGATAGTCGAACCTCGGATTCAGGAGGAACAATGTGGTTTTCGTCCTGGCCGCAGCACTCTTGTAGAGACCCCGGGGTCGACCTAGAACACGCTGGAGGGACTATGTCTCTCGGCTTGTCTGGGACCGCCTCGGTGTCCCCCCGGGAGAGTTGGAGGAAGTAGCTCGGGAGAGGGATGTCTGGACCTCTTTGCTAAGGTTGCTGCCCCCGCGACCCGACCCTGGACTAAGCGGAAGATGATGATGATGATGATGAGGTTTATTAACCTCACTTCTTATTTTACCTCTGGGTACACTCTAACAATGAGGAAGCCAAAGCCACTGCCACCTGCTGTAGTGGATGTAGAGTTACACTTTATCCAAATACGACAAAAAAAAGCATGTTCCCTGGGGTCACACCCCCCACCCACACCCACCCGGCATCACACCGCGCCCCACTAGTTGAGAACCGCCGCTTTAAGGACATGCAGTTGGGTAATGTTTGATTCAAAATAAAAGCAAATCAAAATAAAGTTTATTTGCTATAATACATATAAATGTTTACTCATTTTGACCTCTGTGACCTTGAAAATTAGATCAAGATAAATATAAAATAAATCCATAAAGAGCCGGCGCTGCTAGAGTGTGAACAAGCGGACTGCTGCAAATACCACTGTAACTTAATCGCTTTAATTAATGAATTACAGCATTATAGGGCAAGTAATATTTTTTATTCATTCATTCATTCATTTTCTGAACCGCTTAATCCTGATTAGGGTTGTGGGAAGAGTGGTGCCCATCTCAGAGGTCAGAAACATGCTGACAGCTATACAGCCTACTCTTGACAAAAGTCAGCAATGGTTATTTTACATGCCTCTCACTATAAAGCAGTTAGCTGCACTGGGAGCATCTAATGCGCTTATTGTTAATAAAATCATTACTGGTCTGGAGTTTAGTGTAACGTGTTTAACAGAAACATGGATTAAACCCAATAAATATGTAGCATTAAATGAAGCGAGTCATCCTGAATACAGTTATATACACCAACGTCAACTAACTGGCAGTGGAGGAGCCATTTTATAGTTATTTATACTGATTATTTAAATACAGGTATGTTAACAACCAAAACAGTAAATAATAATATACCGCGATCAAATCCACAACTAGAGTGTTGTAGCCCCGTTCAAAAGACATAACTAGTCTCATTACTTTCCTCATCAGAATCATCAACCTGTGTGCTTGATCCAGTGTCTACATGTTTCTTTAAACAAATATTATCAGAAGTGATCAACCCTTTATTTGTTCATTTTCTGAACCACTTAATCCTAATTAGGGGTCACAGGGAGGCTGGCGCCCATCTCAGCTGACTCTGGGCAAGGGTAGAGTACACCCTGGACAGCTTGTCAGACCATCTCAGGGCAGAGACACGCTGACAGCTATGCAGCCTACTCTTGACAAAAGTCAACAATGGTACTTTTAAATGCCTCCCACCATAGACAGTGAGAGACATGGCTGGCCTTTGATAACCCAGTTAGCTACACCTGGGGGGGGGGCTTGTGATTAGTGATCTAGCACCTTACCACCTGGCCACCATGGCCCACCCTTTATTCAATGTAACACATTCTTCTCTTAGAGCTGGTTATGTACCTGGTTGTGTTCCTAAATTCTTTAAACTAGCAATTATCCAACCTCTGCTTAAAAAATGAATCTCTACCCATATCAACTGTCCAACTATAGACCAATATCAAACCTCCTTTTATCTCTAAGAGCTTAGAAAAAAATGTAATGTCTTTGTAAGAATAACATTCACGAACTGTATCAGTCAGATTTCAGGCCTCATCATAACACAGAGACAGCACTCGTTAAGGTGGTAAATGACCTACTGGTGGCCTCCAACTACGGTTGTGTCTCCCTCCTTGTGATACTTCACCTTTGTTCAGCTATTGACACTACTGATCACACAATTTTCCTTGACAGATTAGAAAATGCTGTTGCAGTTAAGTAAATGACCCTATCCTGGTTTAAATCTTATTTAACTGACTGTTATCAATCTGTCAATGTAAATGGTGATTTCTCTATACACTCTAATGTTTAGTTTGGTGTTCCACAAGGTTCTGGCCTAGACCTCTTGCTATTCTCTCTATACATGCTCCCTTTGGGTAATATCGTTTGTGATCATTCTATTGACTTTCCTTGTTTTGCTGATGGCAAACAGTTATATATTTCATTCAAGCCAGATGAGAGACATCGGACATTAGACACTGGATGCTTACTAACGTCCGCCTCTTAATCTCTGATAAGACTTGTATTTGTATTTGTATTCGTATCTCAGTCAACTAGAAATAAGGTTTCTGATTATGTAGTAAGTTTGGATGGCGTTTTAGCCTCATCATGTGTAGAAGTAAAGGACCTTGGAGTGATTATTGATGCTGGTCTTTTATTTGAAGCTCATGTACATCATATTACTCGGGTAGCCTTCGTTCATCTCAAGAATATTTCTAAAATAAGAATTATACAGTAATGGAACTGCATAGTGCAGAAAAACTTGTTCATGTTTTTGTTACTTTGAGATTAGATTATCCTAATGCATTATTGTCTGGTTGCTCTAATAATAACCTCAAATAATGAAGACTACTGCAGGGGGCAGAGATTTCTCTTACAAAGTTCCACCATTATGAAATAACCTTCCAGTTAATGTTCAGGACACATACACACTCCCTGTTTTTAAGACGAGGCTGAAAACATATTTGTTTAGTCAAGCATTTTGTTAATAGCCTTAGGTAAAGGAGCAGATCTGAGCATAGAGAGTTCTGGTGAACTGTGATGTTGGAATGCTGTCACTCCCCCACTCTATATGCTCACCCAGATCTGTTTGACAGTGGGGTGCCCTCATGTCTGCTTTCCTTCTGGTCCTCTCTCTTTTAATTATGCTGCCATAGCCACCTCTCTGTCTCTCTCTCTCTCTCTCTCTCTCTCTCTCTCTCGCTCTCTTTCTGTTTTTGTTGAGGTACATGCTCTCCTGGGATGCTGGTGTTCCTGATACTTCTGCTTTCTGAGTCCTGTGATCTGTTCTGATGTGCTTATGTTGGCTGGAGTCCTCATCTTGGAAGCCCTTCCTTCTTGTTAATAAAGATTTAAATGGACCCAGATGTGTAATAACAAACTGTGAACATGACTTTTCACTGCCGGTGATATTAACTCTCTTCCCCACAATTATTTAGAACTTACAGTTGTATAACCAACCAGAGTACTTTTTGGACTGTAATCAATTCCTTGTATATGGTTTGTATCAGTATGGTTTCACCAAAATGAGGATTTTCCCTTTTGGGTCTGGTTCTTCCCAAGGTTTCTTACTCGCATCTATTGAGGGAGTTTTTCCTTGCCACCGTCGCCACGGGTGATGCTCATTAGGGATTTGTAGAGGTTGTAGAAATTGTTTTAATTCTTTTACACTTTGCCCCTACATTTACTGTTTAAAGCTGCTTTGTGACAATGTCAGTTGTAAAAAGCACAACACAAATAAAACTGAATTGAATTGAATTGAATTCCACACCTATCCAGTGTAGTCAGGAAACAGAGCTGATGCCGACAGCGCTGGCATTTCATCCTCAACCTAAGTGATGGCGGTAGGGCCATAAGTCCAGTATCCCCAACGTGCCAGCTGCCGTACATAGTTGGGCATACTGGATTGTTGGCCCTACCTCCATCATATAACACTGATCCTGGTAGTGTCAGGATTCTCCACAACACCAGCTTACAGGGCCAGTGATCCTTGCGTCCCCACCCTGCTCTGCTCTAAAATGTGGAAGGGAGAAGGCATATACCCAGTAGGGAGGGGGAAGAAAGGAGAGATTGCAGAGTGTCAGAACAATGTCACCACAGCCACTGGCAGGTGATGAACAACTGTTCATGATTCCCAACAAAGAAGTTCTCTGAGGTGAGTTGTTCAATTGGCCGCAGGCACTTCTGTCATTGGGGAAAGTCAAACTGCTATATTTTTTTCTCGAGCATCAGTGAATGGAAGTGCTAGTGGACAGTGGACTTTTAGATTCTTATAATGTAGACTGTTCCAAATTTTATGGGTCTCCAAGTTTTGAAGTCGAAAGTAACCCATGATCATTAATTGGCCCTAATACTGAGCTACTTTAGAAAACAGATTTGTTCTGTTTTGTATGAGTCCTGATGAGGAATACAATAATATAAAATTGCTTTTATTCCACTCATGTTGTAGTGAGATGTTACAAATTCTTGCCTATGTAATAGAGTAGTGGACTAGACATAGCAGCCATACATACATTACAAGGTAGCAATTTTACAGGAAGCACAAGGAGTCATTTTAGAATTTACCCATCAAAACCTCTTTGTATCATTTTATAATGCAAGTTTAATGTTATTGTAGCTTTCTCTTTGAATTAAAGTAGGTATACAAATCTTCTTCTACTTCTTGTCCTTTCGGCTTTTCCCTTCAGGGGTCGCCACAGCGAATCATCTGCCTCCATCTCACCCTATCCTCCGCATCTTTTTCTCTTACACCAACTGCCTTCATGTCCTCCTTCACCACATCCATGAATCGTCTCTTTGGTCTTCCTAGAGGCCTTCTGGCTGGTAGTTCCAACCTCAACATCCTACTACCAATATACTCACTATCCCTCCTCTGTACATGTCCAAACCATTTCAATCTAGCCTCTCTGACTTTGTCTCCAAAACGTCTTACATGTGCTGTCCCAGGAAACCCGGCGAAGCACAATAAGAACGTGCAAACTCAACACAGCCATACCAGAGCTCAAGCCTTGAACCCAGAACATTCTTGCTGTGATGAGAATGTGCTAACAACTATGCCACAAGCTGTCAAATCTGCTACTACTCAAGAGGACAGGTGATATGCAAAGCTACAGTGTCAACATTGGCATATAGCTGACCATCTGTATCATCAAACTAAGTTAAGAAAAGAGGAGTAGATGACTTAATTTCAGGAAAGAACATTAAAAATGTAATCTTTTCTTTGAAGATTAACATGAGGGATTGTATAAGAAAGTCAGTGTGGCAGAAAATTATGTGAAAGTGATACAAGATATATATGAGATCAGTGTGTCTGTGGTGAGGTGTGCAGTAGGAGTGACGGATGGGTTCAAGGTAGAGGTGGAATTCCACCGAGGACGGGCTCTGAGCCGTTTTACTTGCAAGGATGATGAACAGACTAAAAAAAGAGATCAGACAGGAGTTTCTGTGATCTATGTTCTAAAGATAACATTATGAACTGAAGATAAGTTGGGAGCAGGTTGAGGAGAAACTGGAGAGGGGTATAGGAATGAAAGGTAGGAGCAAGCTGGAACACATGCTGATGAATGAGAGTGAGGAAGACAGAATGATAAGGATGCAAATTGAGGAAACGGTCCTTTAGGGGTTCACAGGGATGCCAGAGTTCATCCCAGCCGACACCATGTAAATGTGGGGTACACCCTTAACAACTTGCCAGACCAACGCAGGTCCAACCTCTATGACAACTACTCGCTTTTACACCCAAGGCATTTAAGAATATCGAAAATATCCAATTAACATAATGCTCTAGGACTGTGTGCAGAAATTAGCACACCTGGAGGAAACCCACACAAGCATGGGGAGAACATGCAATCCACCCAGAAGTGCCCGAACTGGGCATGGGGCACGAAATTAGGATCTTCCTGCTGTGAACCAGAAGCGCTAACAACTATGCTACTATGTTGTCCTTCCTGGTGGAAAAGTCATCTTTCATGTTGTTGTTGTGTTGTTCATACTTTATATGCTGTGTATTACTACTTAGACATTTGTAATGTTGTATTACTACATATTTTTAAAGTACTACTTCAACATAGTTCACGATTTATTATTTAGATGCATCTTTGTTTGTTTGTTGTTGTTGGTTTTTTTGGTGTTACAGAAAAATACATCTATGTTAACATTACACTTCATTAAGATTTTCATTGTATTGTAGCTCACCCTTTCTATATAGCATATCGTGGTACAAGTTTTGTAGCCATAACTCCCAGCTCAAGTTGGTGGCTCCCAAAATATGATTCAGACAAGAAAAAGAGAACTGATACAAAAAGGTCTGAGAGCCAGTAAACACAAGAAGCATGCAGAAGTGCTCTGCTGACACATTATACACCACAGCTTTCTCTGTTCAAAGATCTGATGCAATGAAAGTATGCTGATTCAGTACAATTTAAAAGCATTGCATTAGTTTATTGAGTAAATATTAATTTATGTTCTGGGTGTCACAAGACAGTACCTGGGCTAGAAACAGTACAGTTACAAAGAGTTAAAAAAAAACCTATAAAGAACAAATTGAAAATTGATCATTTCAAGGCATCTCTACTCATTCACTACGATTACACTCACAGACGTCTCACTACTTATTGTAAAGGCAGCTAAATAGGTACATATTTATTTTCCTGACACATTGTGTTTAGTGTGAATAAGATCTTAAAGAAATTAGTGCAAAGTACTTTTGAGCAGTGCAATTAAACACATCACGATTTAAAAGTAATGCAAGTACAAGTATTTCATCTTTCAATTAATACCATGTGCCATCTTCTTAATAATGAAAAACACATAACAGCTCTACTGGATTATGAATCACAAAATGGGATTGTTTCATGCACTGATTCTGTATCTGTTAATATTATTGACTGCATTTATAAAAAAGTAAAAGAGTAATATGAAGGTGATAAAGGTAAAAGATTTATATTGTAGTTCTGGTGGAGCTTCCTTCAAGTTTAATCTCTCTGGCAGATGTAATGTGAAACAGCCTCACAGGGGTTTTGAAACCAGTTGTACATGTGTGACCTCTGTCCTCTTAGAACAGCACAAAAGCCTTTAGAGTGTGGCTTGGGCTGGTTCTCAGTCCAGTAGCTGGCAATTTAAAAAGGAAACAACACAAAAAGAAAATAACATTTAGTGGATTATACATATGCATGTGTTTCCCAGTTTCATTCTGGTGTGTCTGTGAAGTGCTCAATGTGGTTAGAAACCATAATAAACCTAATTTACTTTCAAATGTCCTAATCAGAAAAAGTTAAAAAGACACGATTCATAATATACTTTGACTTGTATTGCATTGCAAACAATATGAACTAAATATTTATTTCGAGATTTTTTTCTGGTCAAATTCATTTCCATTGTTAATACATACCCATTCCTGTGTTTCAGGTTTGAATCACATTTCAAAAAACGTGGAACAGGCAAGCACTTACCATTTGAATGTTGCTGTTCCATCTCACAATAAAAAGATGTTTAGGAATAAAAGATGTCAAATGATGACTTTTAAGGTGCTATTTTGTCCCATTGATGCTGCAAACATGTCTTAAGTGTAAACCATTGTCAAACAATTTTTGTTTGAAATTTTTTTATACAAAAAATAATCAAACTCTTATCAATTTTGTTGTTTTTTAATTTTGATGTTTGCTCAATTAACTTTTATTTACCAACATGTATCTGCCTACATTTTTTAAATCTGTTCCTTTATTCTTTTCTCTAATTACACTCTATGTGATTGATGGTGTATGGTCTCTATTTTTTTTTTTTTTCAGTTTCATTATTAGTCATAAATCTGTTTTTGTTTAAATTGCTTCCCGTCATCATGCAAGTCAACAGTATGCATAAAAACCAATCCAGATTAAATTAGCAACATGACAGCATTATCACGTTTCCTCTCACATTATTGGTATGTGACTTTTATCTTTCTGAACACTCTGTCCCTTTAATAAGCCCTTTACAGTACTGTATGTTCTTTTTATATAAATAAAACACACCGAGGGTGTTTATCTCTCAGTAAAACAGTTGTGCTTTCTGATCAGACAGAGTTTTTCATTAGGCCAGACGAACACTCTTGTTTATTGTTAAAAATTTCCTTTCCTCCCTCCAGCCTGTTTTCTGTTGCATATCACACATGCATTACACACACACACACACACACACACACACACACACACACACACACACACACACACACACACACACACACTTTTTTCATTAACTATAAACTTGCAGTTGCATATTTTTATTTTATGATCACTGTATTACTGAATCAGTGAAAAAACCATTATTAATTAATTTCCTGAACCGCTTAATTCTAACAAAGGTCATGGGGGAGCTTATGCCCATCTCAGCCAACTCTGGGTATACACCCTGGATAGCTTGCCCGGCCATCGTACTCACTCAACCATTCACACCTAGGGGTGCATGTTTTTGAACTGTGAGGAAACCTAAATACCCGGAGAAAACCCACGCAAGCACGGGGAGAACATGTAAACTCCACACAGAAACGCCCGAGCTGGGAATTATACCCAGGACCTTCTTGCTGTGAGGCGGACGTGCTAACCACTACACCACCGTGCCGCCTGCAAAATCAATATTTTAGATATTAGATTACATATGACAGAACAATGTTTCCATACAAATAAAGAATCAGTATATAACACACAAGACAAAGATCACTTCTCACATAAAAACATAATGAAGGTTGCTGGGTTTGCTACAGAAATAACAAGCAAATATGACAGTCAAAACCTCCAGAAGAGGTGTAGCTGGTATTGAAAGATACCCAGTAAAACCTACAAATCATTTTCTTATACACTGAACTGCAAGCCTCAAGAGTTATTTTGGCATCTTGTGTTATGCTTTATACCAACAGTGTTTATTACTTAGGTGATTACTAAAGTGAAATGTAATAAACATAAGCTTGTTATAGATGTTTAATTTATATAATAAAACCATACATTAGAGAATACAACAAATACAAACATATACAAACAATACAACGAATATGACAAATACAAAAGAGCTTCACACTCGGAACTTTTCCAGTGGCGTCCCGAATAAACAAGAGGAGAACACATTCCTTCAGCTTTATAAATATTGATGTTAATTACTGTCTTGGAGGAGTTGAGACACTAATTGAAGATACAAGCCATCTGTAATCTCAGTAATCATGCTGACATAAGGAGAAATACAATACAGTTCTTTCATACCTCTTCTTCTTCTTCTTCTTTTCCTTTCGGCTTTTCCCTTCAGGGGTCGCCACAGCAAACCATCCGCCTCCATCTCACCCTATCCTCTGCATACTCCTACTCCAACTACTTTCATGTCCTCTTTCACCACATCCATAAATCTTCTCTTTGGTCTTCCTCTCGGCCTTCTGCCTGGTAGCTCCAACCTCAGCATCCTACTACCAATATACTCACTATTCCTCCTCTGTACATGTCCAAACCATCTCAATCTAGACTCTCTGACATTGTCTCCAAAACCTCTAACATGTGCTGTTCCTCTGATGTACTCATTCCTGATCCTATCCATCCTCGTTACTCCCAAAGAGAACCTCAACATTTTCATCTCTGCTACCTCCAGCTCTGTCTTTTCCCCAGGGACCCTGTTTCTAAACCATACAACATCGCTGGTCTCATCACCATCTTGTACTTTTCCTTTCATTCTTGCCGATACCTTCCTATCACACATCACACCGGATACTTTTCTCCAACCATTCCAACCTGCCTGCACATTCTTCTTCACCTCTTTTCCACACTCTCCATTGCTCTAAATTGTTCAGCCCAAGTATTTAAAATCCTCCACCTTCTGTATCTCTGCTCCCTGTAACCTCACCGTTCCTCTTGGGTCCTTGTCATTCACACACATGTATTCTGTTTTACTGCGGTTAACCTTCATTCCCCTCCTTTCCAGGGTATACCTCCACCTCTCTAGATTTTCCTCCACTTGTTCTCTGCTCTCACTACAGATCACAATGTCATCTGCAAACATCATAGTCCATGGAGATTCTTGTCTAACCTCGTCTGTCAGCCTGTCCATCACCATAGCAAACAAGAAGGGGCATATGTCATATGCTTTCTCCAGATCCACAAAGGCACAATGCAGCTCCCTCTGACCTTCTCTGTACTTCTCTATTAACATCCTCAAAACAAACACTGCATCTGTGGTGCTCTTTCTTGGCATGAAACAAACTGTTGTTCACAAATGTTGACCTCTGCCCTTAGTCTAGCTTCCACTATTTTTCCCACAACTTCATCATTTGGCTCATCAACTTTATCCATTTAACATCTCCCTTGTTCTTAAAAATGGGCACAAGCACACTTCTCCATTCCTCCGGCATCTGCTCACTCTCTAAGATTTTGTTGAATATTCTTGTCAGAAAATCTAATACTACCTCTCCTAGACACTTCCATACTTCCACCGGTAGGTCATCAGGACCAACTGCCTTTCCACCCTTCATCCTCTTCAATGCCCTCCTCACTTCTCCCTGACTAATATTTGCTACTTCCTGGTCCTCAACAGTCACCTCTTCTACTCTTTTTTCTCTCTCATTTTCTTCATTCATCAGTTCTTCAAAGTACTGTTTCTATCTTTCCAGCACACCTCTGTCATCAGCCAATACATTTCCCACCCTGTCCTTAATCACTCTGACTTGCTGCACGTCCGTCCCATCTCTATTTCTTTACTGTGCCAACCCGTATAAATCATTTTCTCCCTCCTTACTGTCCAACCGAGCATACAAGTCATCATACGCCCTGTTGTAAAAAATGCTGTTTGGCATTTGTTGGCCTTTGACACCGCTACTTTCGCTTTACACTGTCTCCCTGTGCTCCTGTTTACTCCCTTCAGTCCTCTCTATGTCCCACTTCTTCTTAGCTAACCTCTTCTTTTGTACACACTCCTGCACTTCCTCATTCCACCACCAACTCTCCTTATCTACTGTCCTTCCAGAGGACACACCAAGTACTCTCCTACCTGTCTCCCTGATCACATTTGCTGTAGTTGTCCAGTCATCTGGAAGCACTTCCTGACCACACAAAACTTGTTTCAACTCCTCCTTGAAGTCAACACTACACTCTTCCTATTTCAGCTTCCACCACTTTGTCTTCTGCTCTGCCTTTGCCTTCTTCACCTTCCTCACCATCAGCGTCATCCTGCACACCACCATCCTATGCTGTTTGGCAACACTCTCACCCACTACTACTTTGCAGTAACTGACTTCCTTCAAATTACATCGCCAACACAAGATGTAGTCTACCTGTGTGCTCCTACCTCCACTTTCATAAGTCACCCTATGCTCCTGTCTCTTCTGGAAGAAAGTGTTCACCACAGCCATTTCCATTCTTTTTGCAACATCTATCAACATCTGTCCTTCTGTGTTCCTGTCCTGGATATCAAACCTGCCCATCACTTCCTCGTCCCCTCTGTTGCCTGCACCAACATGTCCATTGAAGTCTGCACCAATGACCACTCTTTCACCTCTGGGGTACTCTGCATTACTTAATCTAACTCATTCCAGAATCTCTCCTTCTCTTCTAGCTCACATCCTGCCTGTGGGGCATAAGCACTAACAACATTGAACATCACGCCTTCAATTTCTAACTTGAGACTCATCATTCTGTCTGACACTCTTTTCACTTCTAGAACATTCCTGACAAACCCCTCCTTCAAGTTGACTCCTAGTCCATTTCTCTTCCCATTCACACCATGAAAAAACAGCTTAAACCCTGCTCCTAAGCTTCTAGCCTTGCTACCTTTCCACCTGGTCTCCTGAACACACAGTATATCCACCTTCCTCCTCTGCATCATGTCAGCCAGCTCTCTACCTTTTCCTGTTATAGTTCCAACATTCAAAGTTCCTACTATCAGTCCTAGACTCACGCTTTTCCTCTTCTCTCTCTGCCTACGGACACGCCTCCCACCTCTCCTTCTTCGACCTCTCCTTCTTCGATCTCTCCTTCTTCGACCAACAGTCGTCCAATTTCCACCAGCACCCTGTTGGTTAACAGCACTGATGGCGGTCGTTGTTAACCCGGGCCTCAACCGATCCGGTATGAAATTTGTCTTTATGGTTTGCATTTTGTATTCTGGCAAAAGTTTTACGCCGGATGCCCTTCCTGTCGCAACCCTCTGCATTTATCCGGGCTTGGGACCGGCGTGAGGGCGGACACTTGTTTGTTAAACACTTGTTGCTGAAACAGTAAGCAGCTGTCATGTGGTGGGAAACATGACGACTCACCTATGGGCCAGTACAGTATTGTTAATCCACATCCACTGTTGCTTTTCAGTATAACGAAGGCCAATCCAGTACAGCATGAGCCCTCTTTCAGTGAGAAATTTCTACAGTAATAAAGACAGAGATAGTAGCAGTTAGCTCTGAATCTATAAGATACCATGACAATAGAGTGCTTTAGTACTGATTGCTGCTTCACTTTGGTTGACTTTGATTGTTTGATTGACCTGCACATTCTCAGTGTTGATGACAGCCAGGTCTCCACCATTTTTCTGACACGTCGCTCTACTTTCCTGCCAGCTTAGACGATGCTTAGACATAAAGTAGCAGGAGTTTTCAAACCTCAGCCAGCCCTTCCCACACTCAGAGCACTGATAGTCTGCAGAGAAAGAGCAGGTTTGAATATACAGCTCACAAATGACAAAAATGAACCAAACAATTCACACAAATAGTAAAACAGGTTGATGGAGTGTTGTTATTATTACAAAGAAATCACCTGACATGTAGAGCATTTAGAAGTATTATAAACCAGAACAAATTTGATGTTACAGTGTTTTACCATGATTTTGCTTAGTCCGAGCTTGAGGATACAAGATTTCACAAAGTTGATGGCTACAATTGAGTCCTTCAGGTCCTTCAAATGCAGTTATATCTGGACACTCCTGGATGGAAGGAACTTGATATACTGCAGATTAGACATCAAGGAAACAATTTTAGGCAGAAATTTATTCATTTTCAGTATATTCACAGGTTCTGCCTATATGCTCACAAAATAAGTACTATTACAGGAAATACCAATAAATGGCTTATTAAGTCAATATGTTTCAAAATAATATCAAGATATTTCATGAAAATATTTCAAAACTTGGTGTGCATAATTTTTGCAATGCCATAGTTCATCAAACACTGGTAAGTCAACTGCCAATATGTAATCTATGGTCGTCATAATATTCACAATGAAAATATGTATTTATCTGGAAGACCAATGTAAATTAGCTCTTGGACTACAAATAAGTAGATAAATAAATAAGAGTCCCAGCTTAAGGTTCTTTACTTTGGTGCACAATTGGAGTACAGTATGATGTTTAAAAAAGCATTCACTGTCAAGCAAAAGCTTAATTTTATATGTACATGGGTTTTCTTATTTCACACGGCGGTGTAGCAGTTAGCACAATTGCCTCACTGCAAAAAAAAAAAAAAGTTATTGGTTTGAGTGACAGGTTCAGCTAGCTGCTGAGTCTGCATGTTGTGCTTGCATTGGTTTCCTATGGGTACTCCAGTTTCCTCCCACAGTCCAATGACTTGCAAATATCTGATTAGTAGTTCCAAATTGCTCCCATGTGTGATTAGGACTGTTTTGTACGTGTGTGTGTGTGTGTGTGTCTGTCTGTCTGTGTGTGTGCGCGCGCGCGTGTGTGTGCATGTATGCGTGTTAATTCTGCATTGGGCAGGCGATCTGTTTTGGGTGTACAGCTACACCAGAGTCGGTTGAGATAGGATTTCTCGCGATCCTAATAGGAGTAAGGGGTTCGAAAAAAATTTGCGAATGAATATTAATTTTGTGTTGTATTTGCACGCCCTCTAGTGGCATTACTCCTAAAAAAAAAACACTCAAATGACACAGCAGGATGTGGGAAAATAGCAAAAAATAAAAACGTTTTGTCGACAGACGTTTTATACTTATATATGTATATATTTTGAGATAATATAGTCGTTAAAAATCTGTTGATGTATTCGATTTCTCCCCCTTTTTTGTTCTTTGATTTTGGGGGGGGTCTTTGCCGATTGGTGCATTTTTTCCCATTTCCTTGTTTGTACTTGGGAGTACGTGTTGTCCGTTTGTTTTGCTTATGTCAGCCCAGTTACTGGTCCTAATCTTCAATACCACTATAGATGTACTGGAATTAAAGCTTTGAGAAATATTTATACACCAAAATGTTGATGTAGTAGTAGAAGACATCCACCTCCAGTCAGTTCACTCTCCATATGCACAAGAAAGCGAGTGAAGACTATGAGATTAGGTGGGTTTGGAAATATGTGTGTTTTGGTGTTAGTGTGAGTAACTAGCTAACGGAAATTTTTTTATTTTTTATTATTTTTTTAAACAATATTTACTTACACTTCAGTGTCAGAGCCAGAAGCACAGCCAGTAGAAGCACACAGAGAATGGTGAGAAGACCACAAATCCTTTTGTACAGACATAATTTCTGGAAAAGATCTAAACACAGAAGAAATAAACAATGATGTGTCGAAACTGCTCTCTCTCTCTCTCTCTCTCTCTCTCTCTCTTTGTGTGTGTGTGTGTGTGTGTATGTGAAAGTGGATGTTTATTCTTCACCTGTGGTCGCTTCCTCCTTCAATTTCTCAGGCACTTTCACATCCACATAGGGTCCAAAATTGCAAAATTTAATGTACATGGTGAGAATTTATGTGTCCCTGACAGGTTTGTTCTAAAAACCTTCTCACCAGTGGTCCAAGTGCTGAAGTTTTGTTCGTTTGTTCTTCAGTCGCTCTTAAAAAATTATGCACGCGTAGTAAGTGAATGCCCCAATCGCATTCTCCGTGCTTGTTTCCATGGCAACCTGGCGGCCTGTACTGGGCACTGTTTTTGGACTGTCTACAATTACAAGGTCTGGTTACATGAATGTCTGCGATGGCGCACTTCTTAATCACCCACTGCAGTATGATAATGAAGTGAAGACGAGTTTTAACCTGATTTCCAGAGCAGATTTATCCTCAAAACAGAAGCATTTAATGATCTCTTTCCATCAGTGGTGTTTCCACTGAACTGGTGATATTCTGCCTGATAGCATTGCTAACATTATTGCTCTTTTTCTCTCACTATAATTATTCCACTCACTCACTTGTTTCTCTATTTCTCTTTGACCTAGACAAAACATTCATACTGCCATAAACACACATACATGATCCCACACCTGTTTGAGACTTTATGTCGTTTGGTCTTCCATAAACTATGTCAATGATCATTTATTCATTCATTCATATGTTTCATGCATTTGTTTGTTTTCTTTTTATATACACTAATAATCCAGCAAGAGAAATTGCTCCTCTGCATTTAACCCATCCAATGTGAGCACACACACACACACACACACACACACTTGAAGCAGTGAGCTGAAACACAGAGAGCAGTTAGTGGTTGGGGGCTTCGCTCAAGGCCACTTCAGCAATGATAGTAGAGAAAGGAAAGGTGCACCTCAATAATTTTTTCCTGCTGGTTCAGGAATCAAACCAGTGACCTCTCTGTCCCAAATCTGCTTTTCTAACCATTGGGTCAGAGCTGCCCTAGACTGTTTTATCTAACTATGGTCGCTGGGAGGCTAGGGCCTATCTCAGCCTACTCTGGGCTAACGAGGGATACACCGGCTAGACACACAGCCATCTACACTCAGGTTCACAACTAGGGGTAATTTGGCACAACCAGTGTGTCACTAGAGACATGCATATTAGTCAAACTGGATATCATAAGATGTTAACTGGGCAGCCTTTTAAATTTAAAGTTAAAAGATATTCCGCAAATGAAGACCACTCTGGGAAAAACAATGTCTGTTCTTTCAAAAAAATATCAACAAATATATTTAAAACATTTTCACTTGAAATAATCACACTTCCTTGAAATGGTCCTTTTATCACTTGCTTCAAGGGTGCCTCCATTTGTTGTTGCTGGCATTATATTTTGACCAATGAAAGCACTGCTGAGGAACATCTGCTGGTGTTTGTTTAAATGTTTATAACATGTAAAAACTCTTCTACTGCATTCATTTGCTATTGCCAAACTACTGCGGATTCATTTCCCATAAGTTTACCTGTACCAGTCTGTGTTGCTTCTCTGGGTTCATTCAGGCTCGTCTCAATCATTCGATTTGTCATTGTCGTAATCTTCAAAATGTGAATCGTCCCCACCATAAACTTATTCCAAATGCTATGGTTTGAACTGATACACTTGCAGGCCAAAAGAAACACCTCCTTCTGATGAACTGGATGAATCATTATTGGCTTCCTTTATGGTGGACATTTTGGATTTGGGGATAAGAGTTTTTTCTTTTTCTTCTTGTTATCGCAGGAGAGCTCCAAACTTCTCAGGGTTATCTGTCATCACATATTTTGTGAAAATGACTAAATTGGGAACTTCAGTGAATCTATTACAGTAATTAATTAAGAACATATCTCAAGTATCCATCAGAAAGAAATATTTAGAAATACAGTACAGTATCTGATAAACTAAATCTACAATTCCTATTTTACACAGTTGCAGGTATCACTGCCTACCCTATTATTATAAAGAACAGAGATCTACTCTCATTTATTCATTCACTCACTCATTTACTGAACAGTTTAATCCCATTGGGATTGCAAGATGACTGGAGTCTACCTCACCCAGCTCTGGACAAAGGAGTGGTACACTCTGAAGAGCTTGCCAGTCGATCACAAGCAAACACAAACACAACCAGCTAACTCACTTTTAAAACTAGGGGCGATTTGGAACAGTCAGGTTCCTGAATGCCTTTGTGGATGCTTTTGAAGTGTAGGAGGAAATTTTAGCATCCGAAGGAAACCCATGCAGAACATGCCTCAGCTGAACCAAAGATTCAAATCCAGGACCCTTTTGCTGTGTGTGTGTGGGGGGGGGGGGGGGGTGCGCTAACCGCTATACCATCGTGCAGTGTATGTGGTTAAATTTAACATTTTCCAAGCAAGACAGTGTTCACACATGCTCCATTACAATGACTTTTTAAACTCTTTCAGGGTTTAATTATACTCCATATGGGAAAAAAAAGACAAAGAAAAGCAAAGTAAAATAATATTTATATTCATGCAAAACATGAATAAACAAATCTTCTTCTTCTTCTTTTCCTTTCGGCTGTTCCCTTCAGGGGTCGCCACAGCAAACCATCCGCCTCCATCTCGCTCTGTCCTCTGCATCTTCTTCTCTTACTCCAATGACCTTCATGTCTTCCTTTACCACATCCATAAAGCTCTTCTTTGGTCTTCTACTAGGCCTTCTGCCTGGTAGTTCCAACCTCAGCATCCTACTGCCAATATACTCACTATCCCTCCTCTGTATATGTCCAAACCATCTCAATCTAGCCTCTCTGACTTTGTCTCCAAAACATCTTACATGGGCTGTCCCTCATTCCTGATCCTATCCATCCTCGTTACTTCCAAAGAGAACCTCAACATTTTCATCTCTGCTACCTCCAGCTCTGCCTCCTGCCTTTTCCTCAGCGCCACTGTTTCTGGGCCATACAACATCGCTGGCCTCACCACCGTCTTGTACACTTTTCCTTTCATACTTGCTGACATTCTCCTATCGCATATCACACCGGACACTTTTCTCCAACCATTGTAGCCTGCCTGCACACGCTTCTTCACCTCTTTTCCACACTCTCCATTGCTCTGGATTGTTGAGCCTAAGTACTTAAAATCCTCAACCTTCATTATCTCTGCTCCCTGTAACATCACCGTTCCTCCTGGGTCCTTCTCATTTACACACATGTATTCTGATTTTCTGAGGCTAACCTTTATTCCTCTAATTTCCAGGGCATACCTCCACCTCTCTAGATTTTCCTCCACTTGTTCTCTGCTCTCAATACAGATCACAATGTCATCTGCAAACATCATAGTCCATGGAGATTCTTGCCTGACGTCGTCTGTCAGCCTGTCCATCACCATCGCAAACAAGAAGGGGCTCAGAGCTGATCCTTGATGCAGTCCCACCTCCACCTTGAATTCGTCAGTCACGTCGACAGCACATCTCACCACTGTCTTACATGTCTCATACATGTCCTGCACCACTCTAACATACTTCTCTGCCACTCCAGACTTCCTCATGCTATACCACTTCTTCTTCTCTCATATGCACCCTGTCATATGCTTTTTCCAGATCCATAAAGGCACAATGCAGTTCCCGCTGACCTTCTCTATTAACATCCTCAAAGCAAACATTGCATCTGTGGTGCTGTTTCTTGGCATGAAACCAAATTGTTGCTCACAAATGCTGACCTCTGCCCTTAGTCTAGCTTCCACTATTCTTTCCCATAACTTCATCATATGTCTCATCAACTTTATAAAACATGAACAAACAAATAAAACAACAAATTAAAATGAACAAAAACAATTTGACTCTGAGAACTCCGCGACGTTGCCCTCTAGGAACACGTCACTCCAAGACGTCACTCCAAGTTCAATGTAAAAGGACGTGAAGCATAATAAAGTTTATCCTTTTGGTATCATTTGTTAAACATGCTACAGAACATAAAATCTCACGCACAAACATTCTCAGAATTAACTTAGGTGCTGCATTGGAATAATAATTGAAAAAGACTTTAAAACGAGTGCTTTATAACAGTATATGCTGTATAATGTTTATATATTTTATTACAAAATATCACAGTACAAAATTGAAAGGTTTTTCTTAATCATGACTATATTTTACTACATTAATACTGTATTAATGAGTAAGACTGTCTGTAGAATGTGTTTAAGAAGCACATTTCAGCGCATGTAATAGATACATAGTATTTTACTGCCGGCTGCTCGTTTGCGCATGTGACGTCATACATGGGGTTTTACTTCCGCGTACAGAACTTGAGGATTATCTCGATTTGCGGGAAGGCCCGGAACCGTACCCCCGCGAATGTCAAGGGCCTACTGTATACTATACAAAAATATAAGAAAAGCAAAGTAAAACAATCCTAATTTTAATTTTGTTTAAGCATGACAGTTATCATGCCTGCTCTATAACAATGTCTTTTTAAACTCCTTCAGAGTTTTCATATGTACTACATGGGAACATTTAAAAAAGTGTGTTAAGCAATGTCATTTCTTTAAACTCATTTAGCGTTTTTAGTAGATCTGCTATATCAAGAACAAATAAGTGAAAAACGTCTCTGAATTTCTCTCCCTCGGGTCTGTTGGTGAAGGAAGATTGCTGAATGAAGGAAGCAATATTTTAAGTTAATTCATAACTCTATCCTCAGACATAGATCTTCTGATCTGCTCAGTTTATATCTTTTAGCTGCCTCTTATCAACCACTTACAATTATTTGCACCAAGCATGTAATTCTAACTTTTTTTTTTGGTTCCCCTTCACATTCTGAGAGCACATCTGATTTTCAGTTCTTCTTTTGGTTTTTCAACCAGAAAATACAATTATAGAAATATAGACAGTGCAGTGGCCTAAATAACCACTTTCTCGCTACTAAAACGGTCCACAAGTTATGAATGAAGAAACTAACAGGCGATGTGTTACTGTGGGGACATTGGCATCTCATAGTGAGAATTTTTGTGGTTGTAATCTTGGCCTTTCTGTGTGGAGTATTTAGTGCGGGTTTCCTTCAGGTACTCTCGTTTCTCAACAGTCCAAAGACACACATTAGGTCAACTAGATACTATAAATTGCCTGTACTAGTACTTGAGAATTTTTTCCCCTGAGCTGTCAGACTGTTGGAGTTTTGTCAGTACCTGGGTCCATGTTGCTGTTTCTGTCCTTGTTGCTGTCCAGGATATTTCTCAAGAACTGCAAAGCAGATTATTTTAAAATTTTGCATGTATGTTTCTTATGGTATGTTGGTGTGCAAAGCCATGGCTTATTGGTTAGGGAAGTGATTTTGGGACTGAAAAGTAAACTACCGGAAAATAGGTGGAGATAAAGGGGCCCTTGTGCAAAAAATAACCCCCAACTGCTCTTCAGGCACTGCATTGTGGCTGCCCACTGCTCAGATTATGTGTTCACTTTGGATGGGTTAAATAGCCAAATTTATCGTACGGGATTAACACATGATATCAAAAAAATGTCCATCTTTTTTGATAAGAACAGCTGGGCAGATCATTCTATAATTTTGCATGCAGGTTTTATATGGTGTGTAGACATGTGTTAGTTTCTTTGTTCGACTTTTGACCTTGTTACACTAACCACTGACCATCGTATAAATCTTGACCTTATAAATTTTATCTGCTCTATTTTTCAAGAAGTGATGGGCTGATCATTCTGACATTTTTCGTTTTGACATTTCATCTGGTCAAAAAAACTTTGACTTTATAAATTGTGTCCTTGCTATATCTCAAGAACTGTTGGGTGGCTGGTTTTGCCAGCTCTGATGGCATTTTTTTGTGTCTATGTAAGCCTTGCAATAGGCTCATGCTTTTGTTACCTTGACATTTGATTATTGTTATGTGTTACTCTCTGGATGTTCTAATTGGTAAACAAACAAGTTCCAATTAGTCCAGAATGAAGCAGCACCTTACCAGAACCATAAGATATGAGCACATCCCCACTCTATTATCTACACTGCACCAGTTCCAAATTAAATTTTGCGTTCATCCATTCGTTGATTTTCTGAACCACTTAATCCGAATTAGGGTGACGAGGAGGCTGGCGCCTATCTCAGTCACTCTGGGCAAGACCCTCTCACCATAGCCAATGAAAGACATGGCCAGCCTTTAATAAAACAGCACGGGAACAGTGACAACCATTGGCAGTGGGGTTTGAGCCCCCAACCCTAGAACCGATAATCCAGTACCTTACCACCGGGCCACCATTGCCCTAAATTTTGCATTGAATCTAAAATAAATATTTATCCTATAAATCACTGAATGGTCTTGTGCCTTAGTAAACTTCTCATAATTTATGATTCTTATAGATCAAAAGGTGCAGGTTACTTGTTGTTTTCTGGGATGACTGTTCCACTGTAAGGAGTAGTTATTTAAGTTACCATAACTCAAATTAGTCTAACTATTCCTCCTATAAACTGCACCTTTTTGGATTTTTACTATGCATCTGTGGTAGTGCCAGAGGCATGACCTTTTTCACCCTGTCTATACATACATGTGTCCATCTGAACTTCTCTTTGAGCTCTCTTAATGTACTTTGACCTTAATGGAATGAATCCCTTCAATGATTCTAATCAAGCTTTTACTTCTTACTTACTACTAAAGGCTCATGAACTGTTACAGTCTCTCTGGCCATGGGTTAAAACTAAATGTCACATGAGGTCATCTTAGAAAAATCTTCTGCACAATTTGCAGGCTGAATGTCTACATGAATTTGGATAAAACTTCACCAGTTACTCACTATTAAATGCCTATGAACTGGTACAGTTTTTAAGGAAAGAGGTCTGTTTTGTACTATTCTGTGAAAACTGCAGATTGTTGTGTATAGAACTTCGGGAAGATCAGCAGTTTCTGAAATATTCTGGCACCATCAGCCACATCAGAGTCACTGCAAGTCCATTTTTTAATTTTGAATACTGAAGACCTGGTAACTCTGATTATAAAGTATTTTCATACATTATCAGCAGTCAACCCAAACAAAGATAGATAGAACCGGCCTTGGAGTTTATCGATAGTGATATATCAACATTCAATTTATGTATAAGTTATATACTTATAATTAATATATCAACTTTCTATAATTTTATCATGCTTTATCCAAGAGTGCTATTGATGAACAACAGTAGGTCAGTCGTAGTTTAGTGGTGTAGACATTGGACAGCTGCTCTAAAGGTCATGTGTTCAATTCCTAGTGCTGTCCTTGAGCAAGACCAGCCTTCAACTGATCAGTTGGGTGAAAATGAGGTAAGTGTCGGTTTCTCCAACAGAGGAAACTGCTCTAAGACTACAACTTGTACATGTACTTACATTATTATACTTATGTTATTATAAAGAGTCTGCTAGAACATGTTTAACTTCATTATTAGTTGCAGTAATTCAGTAATATTTTCTTGCAGGTTGCCCAACTAAAAGGACTCTGATCAAGAGAAAGTACCAATTTTTTTTTAACCAACAGCATTTTTAATGCAACACTCTTAAGGTGCTAGGACAAAACTAACATTTTGTTCATCAGATCGTTCCTTGTTTGACAAACCAGTGGCTACCTCTGGTGACTACACAGTGTAGTTATCATGGAGAGGAGTCAGCAGCTCTGATGATAGTTGTGACTGTGGAGTTTATTTTCATGTTCTTGTTTTATTAGGTGTATTTGTGACGTAAGATCTAATTCATGAGCATGAATTATTAATATCTACAGTAACTCCATTACCATAAGTTTTATAATGGACTGGAAAATATTCATGACAGAGGACTATCTGGATTTTCTATTCATTCATTTTCTGAGCCACTTAATCCTAATTAGGTTTGCAGGGAGGCTGGCACCAATCTCGGCGGATAACAGGTGAGGGCAGAGTACTGAACAGCTAGCCAGGCCATCGTAGGGCAGAAACACGCTGACGAAAGTTAGCAATAGTTCTTTTACATGTCTCTCATCATAGACAGTGAGAGACATGGCCAGCGTTTGATAACCCAGTTGGCTGCACTGGGGGAGCAGTGACAACTTGTTCATAATGGCGCTTGAACCCCAAACCTTGGGATAAATGAGCCAGAACCTTACCACCAGGCCACCACTGCCTTCTGAAGTCTCTATAGTTTCCAATAAATTTATACAACAAAGTATAAATCATTCATAAATCAAGAGTATTGAATATTACGGTTGGCATTTATAAAAATTATTGGGCATTAGTATACTGACTTTACTCACCGGAATAAAAATTTAGAATAAAAAATGAATAAGATTACACTCGGAAAAGTAAAATCTTTTTCTTACACATGCCACATTTGTTTAAAGAGAAATAATATGTAATTTCAATAGAATGTGAATAAGCACTCATAATAAAGCCGTGAGGATGGGCACAAACAAGTGTCCGTCCTTATGCCAGTCCCAAGCCCGGATAAATGCAGAGGGTTGCGACAGGAAGGGCATCCTGCGTAAAACTTTTGCCAAAATACACTATGCAAACTGCCAATACTAATTTCATACTGGATCGGTCGAGTCCCGGGTTAACAATGTCCGCCATCAGTACTGTCAACCAACAGGATGCTGGTGGAAATTGGACTACTGTTGGTCGAAGAAGGAGAGGTCGAAGAAGGAGAGGCCGAAGAAGGAGAGGCCAAAGAAGGAGAGGCAAGAGGCGTGTCCATAGGCAGAGAGAGAAGTGGAAAAGCATAAGTCTAGGACTGGGAGTAGAGACTTTAAATGTTGGAACTATGCCAGGAAAAGGTAGAAAGCTGGCTGACATGATGCAGAAGAGGAAGGTGGACATACTGTGTGTTCAGGAGACCAGGTGGAAAGGTAGCAAGGCTAGAAGCTTAGGAGCAGGGTTTAAGCTGTTCTATCATGGTGTGGATGGGAAGATAAATGGAGTCGGAGTCATCTTGAAGGCAGGATGTGAGCTAGAACAGAAGGAGAGATTCTGGAGTGAGTTAGATTAAGTAATGCAGAGTACCTCCAGAGGTGAAAGAGTGGTCATTGGTGCAGACTTCAATGGACATGTTGGTGCAGGCAACAGAGGCGACGGGGAAATGATGGGCAGGTTTGGTATCCAGGACAGGAACACAGAAGGACAGTTGTTGCTAGATTTTGCAAAAAGGATGGAAATGGCCCTGGTGAATACTTTCTTTCAGAAGAGACAAGAGCATAGGGTGACTTGTAAAACTGGAGGTAGGAGCACACATGTAGACTACATCTTGTGTAGGCGATGTAATTTGAAGGAAGTCAGTGACTGCAAAGTAGTAGTGGGTGATAGTGTTGCCAAACAGCATAGGATGGTGGTGTGCAGGATGATGCTGATGGTGAGAAAGGTGAAGAAAGCAAAGGCAGAGCAGAAGACAAGTGGTAAAAGCTGAAAAAGGAAGAGTGTCGTGTTGACTTCAAGGAGGAGTTGAAACAAGATTTGAGTGGTCAGGAAGTGCTTCCAGATGACTGGACAACCACAGCTAATGTGATCAGGGAGACACACCAAGTACTCTCCTACCTGTCTCCCTGATCACATTAGCTGTGGTTGTAGTAGATAAGGAGAGTTGGTGGTGGAATGAGGAAGTGCAGGAGTGTGTACAAAAGAAGAGGTTAGCTAAGAAGTGCATCATTGAGAGGACCGAAGAGAGTAAACAGGAGTACAGGGAGACACAGTGTAAGGCTAAGGTAGCGGTGTCAAAGGCCAAACAGAGGGCGTATGATGACTTGCAAGGTATGCAAGGCTGGACAGAAAGGAGGGAGAAAATGATTTCAACAGGTTGGCACCGCAGAGAAATAGAGATGGAAAGGACGTGCAGCAAGTTAGAGTGATAAAGGACATAGTGGGAAACGCATTGACTGATGACAGAAGTGTGCTGGAAAGATGGAAAGAGTACTTTGAAGAGCTGATGAATGAGGAAAATGAGAGAGAAAAAAGAGTACTAGAGGTGATCATTGAGGAGCAGGAAATAGCAAAGATTAGAAGGGTGAAGTGAGGAGAGTATTGAAGAGGAGGAAGAGTGAAAAGGCAGTTGGTCCTGATGACATACCCGTGGAGGTATGGAAATGTCTAGGCGAGGTAGCAGTAGATTTTCTGACAAGACTATTCAACAAGGTCTTAGAGAGTGAGCAGATGCCGGAGGAATGGAGAAGAAGTGTGCTAGTGCCCATTTTTAAAAACAAGGCAGACATGCAGAGTTGTGGCAACTACCGAGGGATAAAGTTGATGAGCCATACGAAGAACTTATGGGAAAGAATAGTGGAAGCTAGACTAAGGGCAGAGGTCAGCATTTGTGAACAACAGTTTGGTTTCATGCCAAGAAAGCGCACCACAGATGCAGTGTTTGCTTTGAGGATGTTAATAGAAAAGCACAGAGAAGGCCAGAGGGAGCTGTATTGTGCCTTTGTGGATCTGGAGAAAGCATATGATAGGGTGCCGAGAGAGGAACTGTGGTATTGCATGAAAAAGTCTGGAGTAGCAGAGAAGTATGTCAGAGTGGTGCAGGACATGTGTGTTGTTGGTGTGACAGATGAGTTCAAGGTGGAGATGGGACTGCATCAAGGTTCAGCTCTGAGCCCCTTCTTGTTTGCTATGGTGATGGACAGGCTGACAGATGAGGTGAGACAAGAATCTCCATGGACTATGATGTTTGCAGATGACATTGAGATCTGTAGTGAGAGCAGAGAACAAGTGGAGGAAAATCTAGAGAGGTGGAGGTATGCTCTGTAAAGGAGAGGAATGAAGGTTAACCGCAGTAAAATAGAATACATGTGAACGACAAGGACCCAAGAGGAACGGTGAGGTTACAGGGGGCAGAGATAAAGAAGGTGGAGGATTTTAAGTACTTAGGCTCAACATTCCAGAGCAATGGAGAATGTGGAAAAGAGGTGAAGAAGCGTGTGCAGGCAGGTTGGAATGGTTGGAGAAAAGTATCTGGTGTGATGTGTGATAGGAGAGTATCGGCAAGAATGAAAGGAAAAGTGTACAAAATGATGTTGAGGCCAGTGATGTTGTATGGTTTAGAAACAGTGGCCCTGAGGAAAAGACAGGAGGTGAGAAGTGAATAAGCACTCATATGTTTGCTGCTGGTTCATGCAGTCTGGACCAACACATTGCCTCAGTGTCTGGTGTCTGTTCCTGTTTTTTTTTTTTTTTTTTTTTTTTTGGGGGGGTTGTCTGTTTGTTTCTTTTTCTTTCTTTCTTTCTTTCTTTCTTTGTGGTTGTTTTGTTGGGATTTTTTATTTCTTTTTACAGAGGCTGAAAGTTAGATAGCTAGCTTTATAATGTTTTGAACTACTTCTAAATATCTTCATAGTTGCATCAGCTCTTATCAAACAACCTAACATATACTTGTGTCACGTAAGTTAGTATCTAATTTAGATAATGCTGCAGTGTTATTTACCTTCACTGTGTTTTGGAGAGGAGGCAGGCAAATCTAGAGAAGTATAAATTTCTTCTGTTGGATTCGTAATTTTGCAGTTGACATCTTTTTCTTCTTTTTCATCTTTTTTATCTTCTAAAGAAAAAACAATATTGCAGATTATTGTAAGTGATCAAAACTGAAATTCAAAGTGAGGTGATGAAAAAATATATGAAGGAAAACATACAAACATGGATTGAGAATATAAGGATTTAGTGTTAGAACGATTCATGATCAAATGACCGTTTGTTGAACACAGAATGTTGTTAACCCATAATAATGAACTTTTTTGTTGTTTTTACCTTTTGTTGCTTCCAATTTGCATTTTGCCTTATCATCTTGTACTTCTGCTGGAGTGAGCTCTTTCATCTCCACTGCCACTTTTTCAAAGTCCATGGTCCCTCGCTTTTGTGATTTCTTATGTTTTGTTTCCTCAGCAAATACACAGGACCCAATGCCAGACAGAATAAAACCACCAAAGAGACTTATGTAACTACTTCAGTAGTCCTTTCCTTGCACACTAATGCTTAAATCTTTGCATCTTCACCATATTGGTAAGCAGAAACAAAAGTATTAAAGAGCAATAACTAGAAATTTAAATAAAACAATATAATCACCATTTGGATAATTTTGAATGCCTGAGCTCATCCCTTTTCTTTATTGGTTTACACTTCCCCATCACGCTTTTATACGAACTCACCATCTGGACACTTCCCACTTCCTTTCACTGCAATATTTTAATTTTAAAAACTTATTGTCAGTCCTTATGCCAACTTAAGGTTTATGTTCAGTTGATTCTTGAGATTTCGTTGGATTATTAGTGTGTATAATATACTATTTTATGTTTGCAGATGACACTGATCTGTAGTGAGAGCAGAGAACAAGAAGAAGAAAACTTAGAGTGGTTGAGGTATGCCCTGGAAAGGAGAGGAATGAAGGTTAGCCTCAGTAAGACAGAATACAGAAGCACCCAAGAGGAACTGTGAGGTTACAGGGGGCAGAGATAAGGAAGGTGGAGGATTTTAAGTACCTAGGCTCAACAATCCAGAGCAATGGAGAGTGTGGAAAAGAGGTGAAGAAGCGTGTGCAGGCAGGTTGGAATGGTTGGAGAAAAGTATCCGGTGTGATGTGTGATAGGAAGGTATCGGCAAGAATGAAAGGAAAAGTGTACAAGATGGTGATGAGACCAGCGATGTTGTATGGTTTAGAAACAGTGGCCCTGGGGAAAGGACAGGAGGCAGAGCTGGAGGTAGAAGAGATGAAAATGTTGAGGTTCCATTTGGGAGTAACGAGGATGGATAGGATCAGGAATGAGTACATCAGAGGGACAGCACATGTTAGAGGTTTTGGAGACAAAGTCAGAGAGGCTAGATTGAGATGGTTTGGAAATGTACAGAGGAGGGATAGTGAGTATATTGTTAGTAGGATGCTGAGGTTGGAACTACCAGGCAGAAGGCCGAGAGGAAGACCAAAGAGAAGATTTATGGATGTAGTGAAGGAGGACATGAAGGTAGTTGGAGTAAGAGTAGAAGATATAGAGGATAGGGTGAGATGGAGGCGGATGGTTTGCTGTGGCAACTCCTGAAGGG
Organism: Plotosus lineatus; assembly: GCA_024760905.1. Lineage (NCBI taxonomy): Eukaryota > Metazoa > Chordata > Actinopteri > Siluriformes > Plotosidae > Plotosus > Plotosus lineatus. The sequence goes on from CM045728.1 coordinate 53,085,281, forward strand.
AAAAGCCTAAAGAAGAAGAAGAAGAAGAAGATACTATACTATTTTATGTATATATTAAAAAATAACTTCACAAGGTGGTCAGCTGAGACTTATGTTGATTTAATCACTTTGAGTGATGAAATGTTCCTCTCAGAAAACTTTATATCTAAATCGGTCGGCAACCCTCGGCTCCAGAGCCCTATGCGGCTCTTTCATCTCTCTGATGCGGGTCTGTGGCTTTTAAAAATAACGTAATGTGTACTTTACGGTGGCCGATGGGTGCAAACGTGCTTCATATACAAAAACCACTGCTTAACAAAAAACAACTCCAAAAAGAAAATTCTGCTTATTTACTCACAACGGAAGTACTCCGGGCTACCAGGGGTAGTAAGCTAAACCAGTTTTCACCTGAATGACTGAAGAATCTGCCTAAGGCAGAGTCCTGCAACGGTCAGGTACCCACAGGCACCCAGCTGGTCACCTTGCAAAAATGCTCCTTTAGGGTTGAAAATTACATAGATGAGAATTAACAGTCACGGGAGTGGACAGATATTTATTTGGTGCTGGCAGGGTGATTTTGTGTGTGTGTGTTCTTGTGGATATGACTATCATTATATTAATAAGCTACATTAAAAGTCTCAGTGTTTTTGATCTGCTGTGTTGGTGGAGGGAGCATGCAACGGTATTTCCAAACCCTTGTGCTCATGGCAAGGAGTGTTCTCGCCATCCCAGCAGCAGCGCAGCGAACGAGAGAGATTTTTACGCCGCCGGGGTTTGTAATCCAGAAACGGAAATCACAGCTGAAGTAAGAGAGCAGGTGGATGAGATTTAGTTTATGCACAGCAATCTCCGAATTAAATAACTCTCCTTCCAGAGACGTCCCTCTCTTCATGGGACAGCTGTTCTTTTTCTTGATAAAAATACAAGAAGGACTCAAATACATTCATTCATTTTCTGAACCACTTAATCCTAATTAAGGTGGCGGGGAGGCAGAGTACACCCTGGAAAGCTTGCCAGACCATTGCAGGGCAGAAAGACACTGACGGCTATGCAGCTACTCTTGTTGGAAGTCAGTAATGGTTCTTTTACAGCCTCACACCATAGACAGTGAACGACTTGGCTGGCCTTTGATAACCCAGTTAGCTGCACTGGGGGGGACAGTGACAACCCATGGAGAGTTGGGCTTGAACCCCCAACATTGGGATCAGTAATCCAGCACCTTTGCCAGTAGGCCACCACTGCCTCAGAGCTCAAATAGACATTGGAAAATTTCACTGAAAGTAACTTTTTATTGAACTTTTTTTTTTAATCTAAATGTTTTTGTTGCAAGCAGAATTGTAATTTAATTGTCTCTGCAGTCGTTTATATCAATGCAACACATTATTTTTATATTAACATGAAGGAAAAGGGGGGAAACATTACAGTATATGCATTTGTAACCCATATAAATACATGGTTACTAATTTTATTGGAAAAAAACACTAATTTCCAACGCTCCCTGAAAGCACTATAGTTTCCTAGTCCCCTTGAACGCATCATAAGCACATGCTGCATGCACCTAGCTAAGCACAGCAGAGCGTGCTGAAGAGCAGGACACACACAGAGCACTCGAAAAGCTACACAAAGCCTTGTATGTGTTTTGTTCTCTCTCAATCAAACCGGGTGGAGAGTGTTTGTTTTCTTGGAAACTCCGACTGGATTTTTAGTGGACCTGGATCTGATCTTGAAGCTGGTTTCGGACACGGATGGCGAGCTAAACCCAGTGAGAACTCTTGGCGGATCCAGAAGCAGTGTGGCCAACTGTTCTCTGGATGCGAGAGTAGATCTACAGACCCAACCACTACAAATCACAGAATCCCAGATAAGAACAAATAAAAACACCTTTATCCCAAACGGATCACAATCTTGGAAAAGACCTCCCGAATTCACACAAATCGAACCTTAGAGACTCTAAGCTTATTTTATTTTTATTTTTATTTTGTAAAGAGCGTTCTACAACATTGTTTGCACTGTTTCTTGTGCTATTGTAAATTGTAATAAATCTGCCGGCTGTTCAACTTTAAATCTCCACAATTCATTCTACTCCTCTAGAACCTAGCATATAATCTAGCACAGCTATATCAAGCTGGTGTTACACATTGTTATTTGATTTTAAATGTCAAAAAAGGATTTGTGGCTCCCAGTACATTCTTTACTGTGGAAAACGGGTTCAAATGGCTCTTTGAATGGCAAAGGTTTCCATCTCTAATCTAGATCTGGTCTGAGTCAAACTTTTTGAGTCATTCTATAACATTAAATAAAACATTTCAATTTTCTTTATCTTTTCTTTGACAGGTTTGCTTATGGCTATTTTCTTGCTGCATGTACCACTGTCTCTTGAGTGTACATTTCGTAGAGAGATATTTTCCTTCAGAATTCACTGGTATACTTCATTGCTCCATCAAGAGCAAACCATCCTAGACCAGATGCAACAAAACAGACCCAAAACAGGTTACTACTACCACAGTGTTTCAGAAATGGGGTAAGGTTATTCTGGGAGAAGGCAGTCTTTTCCAAACACAACCCTTCTCATTTAAACCAAAAAGTTCTATTAAATCATTTTTGAAGCCATGTGGCTTGTATGCATGAGCGTAAACAAAATGAAAATAACAGCCATATTCTTTGTGAGGATTAGAGGCTTTGAAGTCCAGTGTACAACTGATATCACGGATTCATAACTATCTGTCTGGCTGTGGGATGGTGATGTCCAAATGCTATATATTCTCACCTTTAGTGAACTTCTAGTGAACATCCAGGGACAGGACATTGAGACAGTGGACAGTTTCAAGTACCTGGGTGTTCACCTTAACAATAAACTGGACTGGTCCCACAACACCAACGCCCTGTACAAGAAGGGCCAGAGTCGCCTCCACCTTCTGAGGAGACTCGGGTCCTTCGGCATATGCAGACCTCTGCTCAGGACATTTTATGACTCTGTGGTAGCCTCTGCAATCCTCTACGCTGCCATCTGCTGGGCCCCGGGCAGCACAGAGCGGGACAGAAAGAGACTGAACAAGCTGGTCAGGAGGGCCAGCTCTGTCCTCGGCTGCCCACTGGACTCTGTGGAGGAGGTGAGTGAGAGGAGGATGGTAGCAAAGCTCACATCCATCCTGTTCAACAGCTCTCACCCACTGCACCAGACTGTCGAGAGCTAAGCAGCTCCTTCAGTGGGCGACTGAGGCATCCGCAGGGCAGGAAGGAGCGCTAGCGCAGGCCGTTCATTCCCACCGCTATCAGACTGTACAACGCCACTTTGTAACTGTGTGTGAAAATCACGGTTATGTGCAATAAATACACCGTGCACTTTAATCAACCACATCTACCCCACTGACTGTCAACCATATCAACCCATCTACTCTGCACTCAGATACATTACACTTTAATATAGGCCAATCTATAAAGTTGCTCCATTCTTTTCTTTTATTGTTTAGTAATTTATACTATTTATGTATCTATTTATTTATTTACTTATATATGTATGTGTGTATGTTCGTACTTGTATCTATTTTTGCACCCCCTACTGATAGTACCTCAAGAGCCTGTAACAGTGAATTTCTCCATTGTGAGATTAATAAAGCTGTATCTTATCTTATCTTATCTTATCTTTTCCAACCTGATGAGCATCAACAACTTTTTCTGAGGTCCTCAGGAATCTACTTTGTTCATGTTATGGTTCATTTCCATGAACTTGCATTATATGAATGTTGTTAAATTCCTGTGGGTAACACAGTGATGTAGTGGTTAGTATGATCACCTCACAGCAAGTGGAACCTTGGTTTGAGTCCTTGGCTCAGCGAGGCTATTTCTGTGGTGTTTGCATGTTCTGCCTGTACTGTGTTTCCTCTGTATATTCCAGTTTCCTCACATAGTTCAAGACATGCACATGGGTAATTGGTTGTTGCAAGTTGCCCTTGGGTGTGACTATAAATTGTTATGTGTATGTTTGCCCTGTTATGGATTGGCAACCTGTTCAAAGTGTAGTTCACAGTGAGATAAACTCCAACCTCCCCAAAACCATAATTGGTTTCAGCAGTTCAGCATACAGTTGTTTTCAAAATACTGTACTGTAATAGTGAATAAAGCTTAAAATCCTTATACCTTTTATTTACATACACACATATGATTGTGAACACTACACATTCTATTCCAAATCAAAATATTAAGAAAGTATCAAATTTGTGTCATTCCCTTAAAGAAATTGAAAAAAAATAAATATTACACTGTTCAAAAAATTAGCAGTCTGCTTTCTTCTTTCAAAAGTCAAACAATTCTACAAACTGAAAAAAATGGTTTAAGATTTTGCTTTCCTCCTGAAACAATTAATTAATTAAAACTAACTAAACACTGAACTAATATTTAGTTGTATAACCACTGTTTCTGAGAACTGCTGTACATCTGTGTTGCATAGAATGAACCAACTTATGGAACCTGTGAACAGGTTTTTCAGCCCAGTATGACTGCTTCAGAAACTACATTTTTAATGTCACCCCATAAGTTTTCTCGGATTAAGGTCCGGAGATCCGACCGGTTGCTCTATAAGATCGATTTTATTGGTATAGAACCAAGATGTTGCCCATTTACTGGTGTGTTTGGAGTTGTTGACTTGTTGGAACACCCATTTCAAGGGCACTTACTTTTCAGCATAAGGTAGCATGATCTTTTCAAGTATTCTGATGTATTCAAACTGATCCCTACATGTGATAAATATGCCCGACACCATAATATGAGAAACATCCCCATATCATGATGCTTGCACAACGATGCTTCACTGTGGCTTGGATTCAGTGTTTGGGGGTTGTCTGACAAATTGTCTCTGGCAACTAGATTAAAAAAAAAAAAAATTTACTTTCATCAGTCCACAAAATTTTGCATCATTTCTCTTTAGGCCAGTCAGTGTGCTCTTTAGCAAATAGTAACTACTTCCGCACATCTTTTTTTCAGCAGTGGAACTTTGCGGGGGCTTCTTGCCAATAGCTCGGCTTCACATAGGCGTCTTCTAATTATAACACTAGTCACAGGTAACTTTAGACCTCCTTTGATCTTCCTGGAGCTGATTGACATTATGTCATCTGCAAACATCATAGTCCATTGACCCTTCAAATGGTCGTTTCAGGTTTTGCCATTTTAAAGCATTAACAATCATTTTAGCTGAGCAGCCTCTCATTTTCTGCACTTCTTTTTGTTTTCCCCTCTCCAATCAACTTTTTAAATCAAGATACACTGTTCTTCTGAATAATGTATGGAACATATTTTCCTCAGAATTTCAGAGAGAAAAACACTCTAACAAGTATGTACAATATTTACTGTCTTCCTTAAATAAGGGCAATAACTGGCACCTGTTTTTCAAAAAATTAATGAACTCGATAATTGAACTAAACACTGCTATTATTTTGACCAATCCTCTTTCAATAAATGATTCAATTACACAGAATCAGCAGCATGCACGATATGACTGTTGGGTCTATTGGATTCTATTACTCTACTACACCTGCTAGTAAATTATTTGAGATGTAGAAATATAATTTCTACCAAAAACACTGATTGATAACGTTAGTGATGTCTGACTGCTATTATTTTGAACACAACTGTATGAATGAGTGAGTGAGTGAGTGAGTGAGGATCAATGTTCTTTAAATTAAACAGTGTGCACACGCAACATTTTTTTCTCTCTCATTGACTGAATAGTTTCATGAAAAAGAAAGAAATACACCAGCACAACAATGTGTAGTTTCTTTTTGATTGGTTGGTATTTTTGACAACAATGTTTATCTGTACAAAAAATATATATTTTCATTAAATACAGATGAATCACTCCTGGGACAGAGTCATGCAATTGTAGCATAATTTCATACTGCACCATGATCATGAAACTGTCCCCATTCATATTTTTTGTCATTTACATCTCTTCCATTCATCACTCATTTTACAATGCCTTACTTTCATAGTTAAATGTAATTAAAGCCATAGTTGTTAAATACAAACCAGTTACATCTTTCAGATCAAACTTATGCCCCACACTGTGAGCTGTTTCATACAAAATGGATTAATAGTGGTAAAACAATAATTGAAAAATGTCCTCACACCACTGTTTAAATTCCATTCTTTCTTCTCTCAAAGTCCAAGATCCCGAACTGGTCCCCCCATTCCTTCAATTCCAACTTTTTAAAATCCTGTCAGGCACCGTATACACTCTCATTGCTGTAGGTCATGTACAGAAACAGGTCTTCCTCGTGGTGTTCCTGAAACATACATAAACAGTGAAATCATTACCAAAAATAACAAGCTCAAAACCTTAAACTACTAAAAAAAATTCACAAAATAGGACAGCTTCAGAAATGAATAACAGAAAGACTAAGTCTTCTTAAACTTGACTATGACAATAGATCTTCACATTAAGAGTGTATACCAAATGAAGAATGTAGAAAAAAAAGCAAATTTAAGGGAGTCAACAACAAATAATTTTGGGGGCATGCAAATTTTCTTTGTAATTATTTTATTTAATAATTACAAATTGATTGTCAATGTATAAAATTTAAGGAACAATCTTTTAGGCTAATACTCCTTTTTCATAGAAGGATAACATATGTTTCTGCTATGAATAAATCTTCCTCTTCTTTACATTTCGGCTGTTCCCTTCAAGGGTCGCCACAGCAAATCATCTGCCTCCATCTCACCCTGTCCTCTGCATCTTCTTCTCTTAGGCCAATTACTTTTATGTCCTCCTTCACCACATCCATAAATCTCTTCTTAGGTCTTCCTCTAGGCCTTTTGCCTGGCAGTTCCAACCTCAGCATCGTACTAACAATATACTCACTATCCCTTCCTTGTACATGTCCAAACCATCTCAATCTAGCCTCTCTGCCTTTGTCTCCAATACCTGTAATATGTGCTGTCCCTCTGATGTACTCATTCCTGATCCTATCCATCCTTGTTAATCCCAAAGAGAACCTCAAAATTTTCAGCTCTGCTACCTCCAGCTCTGCCTCCTGTCTTTTCCCCAGGGCCACTGTTTCTAAACCATACAACATCGCTGGCCTCAACATCGTCTTGTACACTTTTCCTTTCATTCCTGCCGATACCTTCCTATCACACATCACACTGGACACTTTTCTCCAACCATTTCAACCAGCATGCACACACTTCTTCACCTCTTTTCCACACTCTCCATTGCTCTGGATTGTTGAGCCTAAGTACTTAAAATCCTCCACCTTCTTTATCTCTGCTCCCGTTAACCTCACAGTTCCTCTTGGATGCTTCTGTATTCTGTCTTACTGAGGCTAACCTTCATTCCTCTCCTTTCCAGGGCATACCTCCACCTCTCTAGGTTTCCTTCTTTTTGTTCTCTGCTCTCACTACAGATCACAATGTCATCCGCAAACATCATAGTCCATGGAGATTCTTGTCTAACCTCGTCTGTCAGCCTGTCCATCACCATAGCAAACAAGAAGGGGCTCAGAGCTGATCCTTGATGCAGTTCCACCTCCACCTTGAACTCTTCTGTCACACCTCACCACTGTCTTACATCTCTCATACATGTCCTGCACCACTCTAACATACTTCTCTGCGACTCCAGATTTCCTCATGCAATACCACAGTTCCTCTCTCGGCACCCTGTCATATGCTTTCTCCAGATCCACAAAGGCACAATGCAGCTCCCTCTGACCTTCTCTGTACTTCTCTATTAACATCCTCAAAGCAAACACTGCATATCTGTGGTGCTTTTTCTTGGCATGAAACAAACTGTTGTTCACAAATGCTGACCTCTGCCCTTAGTCTGGCTTCAACCATTCTTTCCCATAATTTCATTGTATGGCTCATCAACTTTATCCCTCTGTAGTTGCCACAACTCTGCACGTCTCCCTTGTTCTTAAAAATGGGCACCAGCACACTTCTCCTTCATTCCTCCGGCATCTGCTCACTCTCTAAGACCTTGTTGAATGTTCTTGTCAGAAAATCTACTGCTACCTCACCGAGGCACCTCCATACCTCCACCGGTATGTCAGCAGGACCAACTGCCCTTCCACTCTTCATCCTCTTCAATGCCCTCCTCACTTCACCCTTACTAATCTTTGCTACTTCCTGGTTCTCAACAGTCACCTCTTCTGCTCTTTTTTCTCTCTCATTTTCCTCATTCATCAGCTCTTCAAAGTACTCTTCCCATCTTCCCAGCACACTTCTGTCATCAGTCAATACATTTCTCTCTCTGTCCTTTATCACTCTAACTTGCTACATGTCCTTCCCATCTCTATTTCTCTGCTGTGCAAACCTGTATAGATAATTTTCTCCCTCCTTTCTGTCCAACCTAGCATACAAGTCATTATACGCCCTATGTTTGGACGTTGACACCGCTACCTTCGCCTTACGCTGTGTCTCCCTGTACTCCGGTTTACTCTCTTCAGTCCTCTCGATGATGCACTTCTTAGCTAACCTCTTCCTTTGTACACACTCCTGCACTTTCTCATTCCACCACCAAAGTCTCCTTATCTACTGTCCTTCCAGAGGACACACCGAGTACTCTCCTACCTGTCTCCCTGATGACATTTGCTGTGGTTGTCCAGTCATCTGGAAGCACTTCCTGACCACCCAAAACTTGTTTCAACTCCTCCTTGAAGACAACAAGACACTCTTCCTTTTTCAGCTTCCACCACTTTGTCTTCTGCTCTGCCTTTGCCTTCTTCACCTTCCGCACCATCAGCGTCATCCTACACCACCATCCTATGCTGTTTGGCAACACTCTGACCCACTACTACTTTGCAGTCACTGACTTCCTTCATATTACATTGCCTGCACAATATGTAGTCTACCTGTGTGCTCCTACCTCCACTTTTATAAGTCACCCTATGCCCCTGTCCCTTCTGGAAGAAAGTATTCACCACAGCCATTTCCATCCTTTTTGCAAAATCTACCAACATCTGTCCTTCTGTGTTCCTGTCTTGGATACTAAACCTGCCCATCACTTCCTCTTCCCCTTGTTTGCCTGCACCAACATGTCCATTGAAGTCTGCACCAATAACCACTCTCACCTCTGGGAGTGCTCTGCATCACTTCATCTAATTCACTCCAGAATCTCTCCTTCTGTTGTAGCTCAGCACAACATTGAACATCACGCCTTCAATTTCTAACTTGAGACTCATCACTCTGTAAATTGCTCTTTTCACTTCTAGAACATTCCTGACCAACTCCTCATTCAAGATGACTCCTACGCTATTTCTCTTCCCATCCACACCATGATAAAACAGCTTCAACCCTGCTCCTAAGATTTTAGCCTTGCTACCTTTCCACCTGGTCTCTTGAACACACAGTATGTCCACCTTCCTACTCTGCATTATATCAGCCAGCTCTCTACCTTTTCCTGCCATAGTTCCAACATTCAAAGTCCCTACTCTCAGTCCTAGACTCATGCTTTTCCTCTTCTCTCACCGCCTACAGACATCCCTCCCGCTCTCCTTCTTCGACCAACAGTAGTCCAATTTCCACCAGCACCATGTTGGTTAACAGCACTGATGGCGGTCGTTGTTAACCCGGGCCTCGACCAATCTGGTATGGAGGTAATATTTGTGATTTGCATATTTCATCTGGCACAGGTATGTCAGATGCCCTTCCTGACACAACCCTCTGCATTTATCCAGGCTTGGGGCCGGCATGATTGAGAGCACTGGCTTTTGTGGCCCGCCTCGTGGCTGCATTTCCGCTATGAATAAATATAGCAGAGAATTTCATAGAGAGGTTGAGATGATAATGCTTATATAGGGAAAATTGCTCACATTTCTCGCGTAGTACATGTGCATGGAGATTTTCTGTCCTATGAAGACGTTACATTTTCTCATGATCAGCTCTACTCGTCTACTCATGAGGTTAAGCAATTTGCTGCACTATACAATTGATGCATTATGCTTTAAAACAAGATACAATTGTTGTCATACACAAGTATCAGCCAGTCATACAACGAAGAGAAGAATCAATCATTGTTAACAGGATGTGCTGGGTTTTTTCCTGTCAGCCCCAAATTTAAGCTGGTTAGAGCACACCATTCTAATCTGTACTCATTTTACAATTTGGGGCCACACTAAACCATTCAAAATGACAAAATCTTTAGTGATACACAATCACTCTGCTTTCAATTTATTATGGCTCTGTTTGAAGATACTGCTTGAAGTATAAATTAATACTGCATGATACAACACCTAACGACAACATCTTGAAAATCTGATTTATGTTTTTTTTTCTCATAGTCAATTAAATCATAACAATTGCAAATAGTATATATTACACTGGTACAGTGAATTGGTCCACTATCTTTGGATTATTATTGGATATTTTAAGACAGCATCATCACACTTTAGACTTGAAAAAGATGTTTTGGTTTGTTTTTGCTATGTAAATTCTAAAAAATATTACAGATCCCACACAGTGTTTAGCTCAAATCAAAGTGCACAGCTCACTTGATTTGACTCTGTCATGGTTACAATATGCAAATATAAACTATAGAAATCTTATGCATATCATTGCTCCTACTCAAAGGACATGCAAGTGCTGCAACACTGGGGATGCTCAGAGACATGTTGCCCTTCTCATTGGCTGTTCCAACTTGTTAGTGATGCAAACTCATTTGATTAATACATGGCAACATTCTCGTCCTCATGGTCAGCAGAATGAGACATTTTATTGTCTCTACAAGACTCTTCCATCTCTGGTTCAAATATATAATCATTTATACCCAGTTCCTTGAAATTGTTAGTCATAGTTGCCACTTGAACATGTTTTTTTGATCTAAAAATGTCACTCACTGAATAGATCTGCTTTTTAACTTGTACTGGACAATCTGTTACTTCCGTAGAAATACAACAGCTAATCATTCATTTAGTCTCTGCTAATAATCCAAAGAAGAAAATAACCAACTTTTCTGATATTTATGGTCATTTACATTAAGAATATAACTTGCACATGTTACAGATGCACAATTTATGCTGTAAGGATGGCCAATAACAGTACTCTAGGACGTTAGAGGTAAAGAGTTACACAGTTCTTAGGCTCTGCGCTTGCTTGCAAATTATACCTGCATCCAGCATGATTTCTAAAAATGTATACAACAAACCATAAAGTCATTTTAGTTTGCTTTTCTGTTTCTATGTAATATATTCTCAAACAATCATATCTGATATAAAGGATATCCTTGTAGCCATCTCAATATTTCGTCTCAGGGATTATTCAGCAATGTCTTCACAATTGCTAATTATATTGCATTTGTTAAAGTTCTATATTAAATACAGTTTGATCTGATTTAGCCACCAAAAGTGCTTAATTAATTTAATTAATTAATTAATTAATTAATTAATTAATTAATTTAACTCTATTAAATTTGTTTTATAAAGAGTTGTATGTCGTCATTTACTTCAGGTTGCCATGTTTAAAATTGTCAGTTCTCCAAGGAAAGGCAAACAAAAATGATTTAAAGAAAACAAGTGTATAAGATTTTTTTGTATTCAGTGAAAACTCCAGCCTTCATAACAAATTAAGTTACTTTACATGTAAAATATATTCAGTGTATTTGTTAAGAGTGTGTGCCTCTGTGTGTGTGTGTGTGTGTGTGTGTGTGTGTGTGTGTGTGTGTGTGTGTTACCTCATACACAACCGAAAGTGGGCAGCTGGAAGGAGGAAGGGAATTTTTTACAAAAAAGAAGAGTGCTTCTTCTGGCCTCATGGATATTCGCTGTCTGATCAGGAAGCACAGCTGGCCAACTAAGCAATAAAAACAATCAATCTATTATTCACAGGACAGAATATAGTGATTTATGTTCAGAAAGATAAAAGTCAAAAGTGGACAAATGTCAGTTTCAATTACTGAAGAATTCAATTGTACAGTATGTCAGAAATAATGCGTGCACAAAAGCAAAACCCCTTCCAACATTCTTTTGTGCCCATATATTTTGTTTCTGTACAGATCTATAGAGCAGCGTTTCTTAACCTGGGTTCGATCAAACCCTAGGGGTTTGGTGAGTCAGTCTCAGGGGTTCAGCAGAGGTCAAGACACACACCCAACTCATATTCATAACGACACGCCCCACTTGGCCATCACTGGCTACAGGTGATCACGCTACATTGCTTGGCCAATCTGTGCTGCAGGAAATTTGGTGTGCTCAGTAGTTGACTTGTGACTGTAGTGATGGTACATCGTGTGATTTCGTTCTTAATGTTTTAATCCATACTATGTTGAGCAAAAAAAGAAAATGGTCGGACGAATATGTACAACATGGATTCACATATATAATGGAACATGATGCTAGTCAGCTTCCCAAGTAGGATCAACCCCATGCTGACTGACGTATACGTACATGTATATGTGTATATAATATCAATAAATACATATTCAACGCTATAAATGCTTATAATAACAAACATTCAAAAATAATGCACAAGATGTAAATAAAGCATAAATAAACACACATACAGACACGCGTGCGCACACGCACATATGCGCACCTCACATAAAAAGGTAAGTAGTTATGATGGGGGAAGTTCATGCATTTTATTGGGTTTCTTCTTTGAACACAGTGATGTTAATGCACTGTTCATTTTGGTGCCCCAGTGAAAAAAACATACAGTACCTATGTCTTGAATTTGGAAAAAAAAAGTCAGATTTTATTTTTCAATAAAGAAGGGTTCGGTGAATAAGCATATGAAACTGGTGGGGTTCAGTACCTCCAACAAGGTTAAGAACCACTGCTATAGAGGGAGGAATAAATTCTGTTCTAACTGGAATGAATGCTACCCATTCAGCAGCACTCAATTCTGATTCATCATTGTGAAGAAAATAGATCCCAAAATACAGAAATACCACAATGGCCATCATTTTATTTCCAGTAAAACATCAGATGCCACAGATGATGTGTGAATTTGAAAAGATTTACATTATGCAAATGATTTGAACTATGATATTAATAGTTACTTCTTCGTTATTCCATCCGCTATTTGAATTTCATTGCTCACTTTCTAAAATATACTGAGTTTAATGTGAAATTAAGTACATCAGTGAATGTTTTACTTCCAAAATATTATTCCAGTATATACTTTCACCATCTAGCACATTAACAGGAACACATACACATTCATGCGGTTATCCAATAATCTGGCAGCGATACAGTGCATATATTGGTCAAGAGCTTCAGATAATGATCACATTAAACATGAGAATGGAGAAAAAGTGTGATCTCTGTGACTTTGATCATGACATGGATGTTGGTTTAAGTTCCCAGGAAGGATATAGTAACTGAAATAATCAGTCTATGCAACAACAGAAAACCAGATTAGGGTCCACGCCTTTCAACCAAGAACACAAACCTGAGACACAGACTCAGTGGAGAATTGAAGATTTATTATATACTAAAAAATAAATGGCTGGTGGAGCAAACATGTGTTCACTGATACACATGGTCTGTCGAACCTGAAGACAAAGTTTAACTTATCTAATTAGATTCCGATGTATGACCTATTGGAAAGTTCCTGTCTAAGTAAATGTAATGGCCATCATAATATTACTTAAGTACAATTACCCCAAATGTTCAAATGTCTAGTAGTAATAATAAAAATAATAATAATATTAGCAATACATAGCTCATGCTAGTTAATAACTTACAAGGACTAAGTTCACACTTTTGAACTGCAGACAGGCAACCACACACACAAGTTCTTGAGAAATAAAATCTGTGTGTCACAGTACCTTTCACATAGCTCACAAAAATGGTAATAATACTGGCTTTTTCTAGCCTTCAACAGTCGAATTTGAGTTACCCTTTGCTTAAATTCTTGCCTCAGATTCTTGTTCTTGGCTAAAATAGTGAAACTGGATGTGGTTGTCTGCTCTTGTCACTCATCTGCCTCATGATTTGATTTGATGTGTGCTCAGAGATGCTTTTCTGCTCATGACAGTTATAGAGTGCTTATTTGAGTTGCTTTAAACTTCTTGTTAACTCAAAGTGGTTTCAGCTTGCAGACTCTATGCTCATAGTTGTTTGTTGTTATTTGCACCATTCTGGAAAAAATTCTGGAGACTATTTTGAATGAATGTACAGATATACAGATGCTCCTGATGAAGTGTACAGAGTGTAAATAACACTGGGAAAAAATTCTGGTTTGGAATCAAATCTATGTTTTAAAAGGCGTGAGTGGGGTCTGGAAAAAATAAAATAAAATAGGCCAAAGTGTGAAATCTAAGACTTTTAAAATTAAGGTTTAATGATGCTGATAATTACACTGTAGTTGTTCAGGTCAAGGCTCAGCAACATTAATGTGGCAATAAAATGAGGCCAGCTGATGACTTGAATGTACTGAATAAGCAGGTTATCATGTCAATGGTCTTTTTTGCTCCCTGATAGTACGACTATTAAGTGGGGACTCAAATAATGAAAGAGTGGTTCAGGGAGCATGAGGAATCATTCTCACATATGTATGGACACCCCAGTATCCTGACCTTAACCCTACTGAAAGCTTTCATGATGTACTTGAAAAGCCTTAATCGGGGCTTTTTTGTTGTTGTTAAAAATGTGTGAGAGAGAGAGAGAGAGAATGTACTACCTAAAAGCATAGAGAAACATCCAAAATATAACTTACTGTCTTTTCAGTGGTATTCAAAAATGTACTTCTCCTCAAAAAGAAAAAACATTGTCTGAATAAATTTTCTGTAAGCACCAATAGTGGTGATGTGCATGTTGAGCTGCCTGTGTGGGCAAGTGCGCAGATGCAAGAGCAACTTTGATCTCATGGCTTTACAACCTTTGCATAAGTAGGGAGCTTCACCATTATATTGAATTGTGGTGTCAAGCTTTTTTACTACTTATTGTGCATGTTCTTCAACAAAATTACTAAAAATGCACCTTTCAGCTGCATGTTCACCTTCCCCGGTGTTCTCAACTGCACAGCTGATGACATTATTCCCTCCTCTACACTCCTTTAACCAGTAATGATTCATATTTCTGTTTTCCTCTCTTTACTTGGCTAATGGTTTTAGGCAATTAAAACATGTAACACCACTTTACAAAATGGAAAATAAATTAGGTTAAAAAAATAAATAAATAAACTTTTTTTATAAGCAAGAGTTAAAAGTATTAACAAACATAGTAATAATAAACACGTAATAATAGTTAATATATAAATAGTAGTAGGAGTAGTAGTAGGCCTCCATAGGTCGCTGTGGACCATCAGTGACAACGCACCCTAGTTGGACCCGGGTCTTTTACCACAGGCTAGCTCACTGTACAGGACGTATTTTGGTATCTGTCAGTCTTCCATTCAGCGAAAATGGCCAAACCAGCGCAGCCTGCATTTGTCTGAGCAGGATGAACATGGTGAGGAGGCCAGCACGTGCAAGGACCACAAGGTTGGGGGTTTTGTCACTCCAGTTTATGTTGAGCATGGAGCGGAGACAATGCATGTGGAAACTGTTCGGTCTATGCTCCTGCTTTGTGCATGTCATCTATGATTCACTGTGGAGCAGCGTGCTGCAGACATTGTACACTGCCATCTTGGTCGAGATTGTGAGCTTGCCATTCTCCCCGACACATGTGGTGAGCCAACCAAGAGTTGTTGCAGCCTTCCCAATGTGTTGATTGATCTCAGCATCCAGGGACAGGTGGTCACCGATTGTGGACCCAGGTGAACTGGTGTACAACGCTGACTTCACAATTGTCAATGGTGGTGACAGGGGGCGTTTCCATACCTTGGGCGAGCACAGTGGTCTTTTTCAGGCTTATCATGAGCCTAAAGTCTTTGCAGGCCTGAAAGAATCCATCCGTGAGTTCCTGGAGCTCTTGCTATCGGTTGTTCTCTGGACCTTTCCTACAGTTGGCAGAGGGAGATGATGATCACATCCACTCTAGAGTGCTCTGCTACACTGGTACTTGACAGACGCGCTTACCTTGTTGTAGGCACACTAGCACAATTCAGGCGTACACTTTGCCTATGATACTCAGAAGAGAGATGCCTCTGTAGTTATTACAGTCACTCCTCTCAGCCTAGATCAGGGTGACTATACTGTAATGTCTCATATCTTGTGGTATCTCTCTCTTTCCAACACTGACAAAGAGCATCATGTAGTGGTCTTTCAGCGCTTGACTAGATCTGGTGAAATGTTGTCGGTTACAGGTGCTGTTCCCACAGACCAAGCTGTCAATGAACTTGCCAAGTTATTTGAGTGTTGGTTCAGCATCTAGTTCCTCCATGATTGGTAATGGTTCAATTGCATCAAGCTCGGATGTAACAACAACGTTTTCTCTACAGTACAACTCTTGAGTAGTGTTTAGGGGCGCTGTTTTACTCTGTGTTGGTCTGAGGGTTTTCTCTATTCCAACTCCAAACCGTCCAAGGCAGGAGAGTCAGGAGTCATGGTCATCACCAACTTGGGTGTTAAAATCACAGAGCAGGACATGATGTTTGCTACAGGGGATGTTCTGGATGTTGTTCAGACTGGCATAGAACTCATCCTTTGCCTCTGGACTTGATGTCAGTGTGGGAGCATAGGCAATAACAAGGGTGACTGGGCCATCAGAGGTTTGGATTTGGAGAGTCATCAGGCGTTCAGTTCTCCTGTCACCTGGTTCTATCATTCTAAGAAGGGAGTTCCTGACTGTGAATCCGATCCTATGCACTCTATAATCCTCTGTGCTTTTCCTTGCCAGAAGAATGTGTAATCTTTCTCCTGCAGTATGCCTGTTTTGGTGAGGCATGTTTCTTGTAGGGCTGCGATGTGTTCCCAATAGTCGCAGCAGCTCGTCATTGATTATAGCGGTTTTCCTTGCACTGCCGATCAACAGAAGATCCGTCAATAGTTCACTGGTCATAATGAGGACATTCCAGGTTCCAAGTTTGAAATCTGGCCGCATATGATTCTTTCTTGCGTTCCTGCGTGATGCAGAGTGTGCAGTCTGGTGGCAAGCAGACTGATGGGACAACACCTTACTGGCTGGGGGCTGCTCAGCTTGAGGCAGGCAGTAGCTGTCCAGTGGAACCCAAGTTCTTCCCACCGTAGAAAGCAACCCCTGGCACCACACTCTAATCAAGCACTGTGTCTTATCACTGATAACTGCTGCTACCGGTGTTGGGTCAATGCCCTGAGGCAAAGCTGGGGTGTCCTCTCCAGGGTGCAAGCCTGGGCAAGGTTTTAAGGAGAACGAGCCAAAGCCCAAGCAGCAGGACCCCCTCTCTACATTACCGGTTTATTCAAAGGAACGGAATGGGCTGGTATAATTTTGCACCAACCGTGTTGTGGAGTTACCGAACATCACGGAATACAACAGCGGACCTACGTAGGGACTCCAGCTCCGTTTTTTTCTCAGCATTAACTCCCAAAGCCTTTCCAGGCTGACCAGGTATGCCGCAAGGCTGTAGAGGTTTATCTAACCCTAGATCAGCTACTCTCCCAGGTTGACAAGTCACCATCTACCCGAAGCTTCTGGTTTTAGGGTGCTAGAGATTTGCCCTCGCCCTTTCTCCTATCAATAGATGCAGTTCCGTCGGGCTTAGAGACTAAACCACACGAGTGGGCTATGAGTTGGACTTGATTGTCAGAGGCTGTATGAAAAACATACCATAAGGAGCATTTTATAAGCACTGGGAGTTTATCCCCAGTGCCACGACTGGCTATGACAGCCTTGAAAATGAATGTAAATGATAAAAAATTTGGTAATATTTAAAATGAGACAAAATACAAGTTCAGAAAAAAAGCTATGAATTATTTAAATATTTTCTGTTCTTTAAAGTGTCATCAGTCTGAAATTGTTTCTGTTTTGATCAAATATTTATATTCACACGAGAGCCCTGCGCGGGGTGGGTTTCAGTCCGTAGCCCATGGGCCCCCGCGGGCACAAATTTAAAGTCAGACTTATTAGTTTGCGGGGCGGGGCAAGAATGATCCAAGTTTTGCGGGGCGGGCTATGTCACAGATTCATGCGGGCTGTCCAGAAAAGATAGAGAACTCTCCGTTCTGCTGGTGAGTCACATCAGTGCAGGCTGAGTTCTAAACAAGTTCAAAGGCACCCTTGCTCACTTGAAAGACCGGAAGTCTGTATAACCCACAGCAAGTACACTAATTTCAGTTTTGAGCGCCTCACATATCGAGGTTTTGCACGTGGCGTCACAGGGTCACGTAACTTTTGTTTATCTGCCATATTGGACGGCATGATCCGGACGGCGCTAACTCATTCAACATTGCTAAACATGTTAACATAAGTAATAGTGGTTCAACATTACCCAACTGGATGTTGTTTGTCAGTTACTAACTTCCCCGGAGTGATACAAAATAACCAGTGAGTATGGTTATATCGTGTTGCGCTGTTGGCTGTGCAAATAGACAGAGGAGCAAGCCTGCACTGTCATTTTATCATTTTCCATCTGGCCCGGAGAGAAAAGCCAAGTGGATCACAGTGGGAAATAGGAAAGACTGGAATCCTACAGAATACAGTAGAATATGCAGCGAACACTTTGTATCAGGTAAATATACATTATTAGGCTGTTGCGAAAGATTGTTCATTTTAATGTAACTTCTTATGGTTTGAGTGAATTAAAGGTTGAATGTTAATATGTAGTTGTGTTGTGCAGGCTGCAGGGCAGGTGCGGGCTCAGAATTAGAAACTCACTGCGGGGCGGGGCAGACTCTTCTTCTTTTCCTTTCGGCTGCTCCTTTCAGGGGTCGCCACAGCAAATCATCCGCCTCCATCTCACCCTGTCCTCTGCATTTTCTTCTCTGACTCCAACGACCTTCATGCCTTCCTTCACCACATCCAAAAATCGCTTCTTTGGTCGTCGTCTAGGCCTTCTGCCTGGTAGTTCCAACCTCAGCATCCTACTGCCAATATACTCACTATCCCTCCTCTGTACATGTCCAAACCATCTCAATCTAGCCTCTCTGACTTTGTCTCCAAAACATCTTACATGGGCTGTCCCTCTGATGTACTCATTTCTGATCCTATCCATTCTCGTTACTCCCAAAGAGAACCTCAGCATTTTCATCTCTGCTACCTCCAGCTCTGCCTCCTGCCTTTTCCTTAGCGCCACTGTTTCTAAGCCATACAACATCGCTGGCCTCATCACCGTCTTGTACACTTTTCCTTTCATTCTTGCTGACACTCTCCTATCGCACATCACACCGGACACTTTTCTCCAACCATTCCAACCTGCCTGCACACGCTTCTTCACCTCTTTTCCACACTCTCCATTGCTCTGGATTGTTGAGCCTAAGTACTTAAAATCCTCTACCTTTCTTATCTCTGCTCCCTGTAACAGTGATTCCTCACCTGAGTTCGATCGAACCCTTGGGGTTCGGTGAGTCGGTCTCAGGGGTTCGGCAGAGCCTCTGCCACGGAGATCAAGACACACCCGACTCATGTCAATTAGTGATGACACGCCCCGCTTGGCCATCACTGGCTGCAGATGATCACATTACATTGCTTGGCCAATCAGTGCCGCGGGGAATTTAGCGCGCTCAGTAGTCAATGTGTGAAGTCGTGAGATTTTTTTCAGAATATTTTAATCCATACTAACTATGTCGAGCAAAAAAAGAAATTGGTCGGACGAACATGTACTACATGGATTCACATGCATCATGGAACGTGATGGGACTCAGTGTCCTAGCTGCATGATTTGCAATGCCAAGTTGAGCAACTCTAGTCTCGCACTGGCAAAACTAAAGGAACACTTCGTGAAACTGCATGGAGATGGGGAATACAAGAACACAACAGTACCTATGTCTTGAATTTGTAAAAAATCATATTTTTATTTTTCACTGATGAAGAGTTCGGTGAATGTGCATATGAAACTGGTGGGGTTCGGTACCTCCAACAAGGTTAAGAACCACTGCTGTAACATCACCGTTCCTCCTGGGTCCTTCTCATTCACACACATATATTCTGATTTTCTGAGGCTGACCTTCATTCCTCTCCTTTCCAGGGCATACCTCCACCTCTCTAGATTTTCCTCCACTTGTTCTCTGCTCTCACTTCAGATCACAATGTCATCTGCAAACGTCACAGTCCATGGAGATTCTCACCTAACCTCGTCTGTCAGCCTGTCCATCACCATAGCAAACAAGAAGGGGCTCAGAGCTGACCCTTGATGCAGTCCCACCTCCACCTTGAATTCGTCGGTCACGCCGACAGCACACCTCACCACTGTCTTACATCTCTCATACATGTCCTGCACCACTCGAACATACTTCTCTGCCACTCCAGACTTCCTCATGCAATTACCACAGTTCTTCCCTTGGCACCCTGTCATATGCTTTTTCCAGATCCACAAAGGCACAATGCAGCTCCATCTGACCTTCTCTGTACTTCTCTATTAACATCCTAAAAGCAAACATTGCATCTGTGGTGCTCTTTCTTGGCATGAAACCAAACTGTTGTTCACAAATGCTGACCTCTGCCGTTAGTCTAGCTTCCACTATTCTTTCCCATAACTTCATCGTATGGCTCATCAACTTTATCCCTCTGTAGTTGCCGCAACTCTGCACGTCTCCCTTGTTCTTAAAAATGGGCACCAGCACACTTCTCCTCCAGCATCTGCTCACTCTCTAGGACCTTGTTGAATGTTCCTGTCAGAAAATCTACTGCTACCTCTCCTAGACACTTCCATACCTCCACAGGTATATCATCAGGACCAACTGCCTTTCCATTCTTCATCCTCTTCAGTGCCCTCCTCACTTCACCCTTACTAATCTTTGCTACATCCTGCTCCTCAATGGTCACCTCTTCTACTCTTTTTTTCTCTCATTTTCCTCATTCATCAGCTCTTCAAAGTACTCTTTCCATCTTCCCAGCACACTTCTGTCAATACATTTCCCTCTCTATCCTTTATCAATCTAACTTGCTGCATGTCCTTCCCATCTCTATCTCTCTGCTGTGCCAACCTGTATAGATAATTTTCTCCCTCCTTACTGTCCAACCTATCATACAAGTCATCATACGCCCTCTGTTTGGCCTTAGCCACTGCTACTTTCGCCTTACGCTGTCTCCCTGTACTCCTGTTTACTCTCTTCGGTCCTCTCTATGTCCCACTTCTTAGCTAACCACTTCCATTGTACACACTCCTGCACTTCCTCATTCCACCACCAAGTCTCTTTATCTACTTTCCTTCCAGAGGACACACCAAGTACTCTCCTACCTGTGTCCCTAATCACAATTGCTGTGGTTGTCCAGTCATCTGGAAGCACTTCCTGACCACTAAAAACCTGTTTCAACTCCTCTTTGAAGACAACACGACACTTCCTTTTTCAGCATCCACCACTTTGTCATCTGCTCTGCCTTTGCCTTCTTCACCTTCCTCACCATCAGCGTCATCCTGCACACCACCATCCTATGCTGTTTGGCAACACTCTCACCCACTACTACTTTGCAGTCACTGACTTCCTTCAAATTACATCGCCTACACAAGATGTAGTCTACCTGTGTGCTCCAACCTCCGCTTTTATAAGTCACCCTATGCTCCTCTCTCTTCTGGAAGAAAGTATTCACCACAGCCATTTCCATTCTTTTTGCAAAATCGATCAACATCTGTCCTTCTGTGTTCCTGTCCTGGATACCAAACCTGCCCATCACTTCCTCGTCCCCTCTGTTTCCTGCACCAACATGTCCATTGAAGTCTGCACCAATGACCACTCTTTCACCTCTGGGGGTACTCTGCATCACTTCATCTAACTCACTCCGGAATCTCTCCTTGTCTTCTAGCTCACATCCTGCCTGTGGGGCATAAGCACTAACAACACTGAGCATCACACCTTCAATTTCTAACTTGAGACTCGTCACTCTGTCCGACACTCTTTTCACTTCTAGAACATTTCTGACAAACCCCTCCTGCAAGATGACTCCGACTCCATTTCTCTTCCCATCCACACCATGACAGTCTGTCTTCCTTTTGGCTTTTTCCCTTTTACTCGGGAGTCGCCACAGCGAATCATCTGATTCGCACGTTTGATTTGGAAGAAGGTTTTTTTTTTTTTTACGTCGGATGCCCTTCCTGTCACAACCCTTTTTAGCAAGGGACAGAAACACGCTGACGACTTTGCAGCCTACTCTTTACGAAAGTCAGCAATGGTTCTTTTACATGCCTCTCACCATAGACAGTGAGAGACATGGCCCGCCTTTGATAACCCAGTTAGCTGCACTGGGGGGGGGGGGGGGGGGGGGGGGTGACAACCTTGTGGAGAGTGGGACTCAAACCCCCAACCTTTGGATCAACAATCCAGTGCCCTATACCACTAGACCACCACTGCCCCCATCCACACCATGATAAAACAGCTTAAACCCTGCTGCTAAGCTTCTAGCCTTGATACCTTTCCAGCTGGTCTCCTGAACACACAGTATGTCCACCTTCCTCCTCTGCATCATGTCAGCCAGCTCTCTATCTTTTCTTTGCATAGTTCCAACATTCAAAGTCCCTACTCTCAGTCCTAGACTCATGCCTTTCCTCTTCTCGCTCTGCCTACGGACACGCCTCCCACCTCTCCTTCTTCGATGTCTTCGACCAACAGTAGTCCAATTTCCATCAGCACCCTGTTGATTGACAGCACTGATGGTGGTCGTTGTTAACCCGGGCCTCGACCGATCCGGTATGGGGTAATACTTCTTTTGCATCATAAAAGTTTGGCATTGGTTTTACGTCGGATGCCCTTCCTAACACAACCCTCTGCATTTCTCCGGGCTTGGGACCGGCATAAGGGGGAGAGACACTGGTTAGTGCCCGTCCGCCTCATGGCTGCATTGGAGTCGGGCAGACTGCGGGCTGAAGTATTTTGTGTGGGGCGGGCTGTGGGCCAGGTTAGAATTTCACTTGCGGGGCAGGGCGGGCTGACCTCCAAGGGTAAATGTGTGGGGCGGGCTGCGCGCCGCAATTCTAATTTGCGGGGCGGGCGCAGGGCTCTAATTCACACCCATTAAGCATTGTTATGATAATTTTGTTATGCGATATGATAACTGACATCTATTTTATTAGTTGGCTCTGAATTCTTCTTTAAAATTTTTTAAAACTTTTGTTTTTGCCAGCTAACACTGTTTACATTCTTCCCTCCTAAAAGCACAGACAGATACACTCACCTGTCAGGTCTGATGGAACGAGGTACTTCTTTTTGTCAAGTTCAGGGGCACGTGATCTTGCGGCTCTCTCTACAATTATCTAATAAGAGAAACAATGTGAATGTCAATGAAAACCACAAATAAAACAACAAAGACATTGTTCTTAATTCTTTGTCATCCTGTCAAAACATTGTTCTTTTTGGCATAGCATACTAACTGGAATTTTGTCAGGATGTTTAGCACGAACTTTCTCTCCCTCCAATTTCCGGACGTCGAACGGAACACATCGTTGGTACTGACTACCCATCTGAGGACCACAAACACACAGTACACATCAGAAATATTAGCAGTGAGCTTTACATTAAAGTCATATACACATGATTATTATTCATTAAATCACTTGGGGTGGGGGAAAAAAGAATATATAATAACTGCTTGTGCATTTTCAAACTGTGTCTCAAAGACTCTCCTGTGTTTATGTAGGTTTACAGGCTGATTCCGTATCCAGTAAGGTCAAGTCAGCATTACTGTAATGTGTTTTCACATCTCAGAAGGAACAAAGCATGCATAAGCATGCAGTTACACAAACCTCATAACTCTTTAATCTACAGTCACCCTTTAAACACTATGCAGGTCTTAACGAGTTCGTCTCCTGATACAGAGTCCAGGCTTATGACAAGTTATGTTTAATAGCAGAATTAATCCCACAAAAATAAGAATTCCCTCGATGTTAGAGGAGTAGAAATATGCACGTGTACACACACACACACAAAAAAAAAAAAAAAAGTTTATGAACCCTTACTAATACTGCTCATGTGTGTTTCTTGACACTCTCATTGGGGACTTGCGATCATTCATCCAAGAGAGAAATAAAGTCAGGAACTGATGTCAGGTGCGGATAATTGGAGCAGTTAGCATTCTCGTGCATCCCAAACATGCTCAGTGGGGTTGAGATGAGTGCTCTGTACGAGAAGCACATGTTCTTCCACTCCAACCTTGGCAGGGCATGAAAGCTCTTCATGGAGCTCACGGTGTGTGCAGGAGGACTCTCATGCTAAAAAATGTTTGAGCCTCTTAGTTCCACTGGAGGCAAGCCAAGTTTCTCGCATTGTAGCAATGCTGATGTCAAGTTTTGAAAGATTCCCATCAATGATGGCAGTTTTTCTGGTGTCTGCCATCTGCTGTCGGTCTTCTGTAAGACCTGGACATATGGTCCGAACGTTCCAGCTCACAAAGCAAAGCCTCACAGCCTTGCTGATGGGGTCCAAAGGAATGCATGCACGATGTTAGGCACCAGGTTAGCTGCAGGAGCTGCTGGACGGGCATCAAATTGAAATCCAATCTGCCTTAGGGTCTCCACTCCGAATTGGATTGAGTTTACTCCATAGACGGGCTACCTATCAAGGATGACGAGCCCCATCTGCACAAGCATCGTGAAGGGCAGGGTCGTTTAGCTCCCGTACAGCTGTGTCACATCTGCCACTACCCCTAGAAATTGTTTAGAACAGCTGATAACATACAGTACCAGTCAAAGGTAAGAAATAGAACATTCTGTAGGGATATACAATTGTGTACAAAATAAACAAGAAACTGTATTTGTGATGTCACCCACAAGTTTTCTATTGGACGATGGTCTGGGGATCAGGCCGGCCGCTCCATAATGTCAATTTTGTTGGTCCCAGTCATTGTCTTGTTGGAACACCCATTTCAAGGGCATTTCCTCATCAGCATAAGAAAGTATGACCTCTTCAAAAATTCTGATGTATTCAAACTGATCCGTAATCTCAGGTACGCAAGAAAAAGGCCTGACACCATAGTACGAGAAGCAGCCGCATATCATGATGCTTGCGCCACCATGCTTCACTGTGTACAGTGGTTTGATTTCAGAGTTTGGGGGTTGTCTAGGGGGCCACAAGACCCAAAGAAATCAATTATTTTCATCAGTCCACAAAATGTTGCACCATTTCTCTTCAGGCTAGTCAATGTGCTCTTTAGCAAATTGTATGCTCTTCAGCTCGGGGTGTCATTGAAAACCTATTATTGGTATCGATATATTGATAAAAAAAAAATTCCGATGTATCGATACATTAGAATATTGCTGTACTGTTCCATAAATGCATTAAATACAAGGGCGTAGGCTGCTCTGACCGTGGGGGGATGCACATCTCGGTTGACCGGAGCCTAAGCCTTAAAGGGGAAATGAAACGTCTAAATAAGTTGGCGGTAGCTTAAGTATAGTTTATTGAAGTGATTGTGGCTTAAATTTTATATCATAAATAAACCATTGCACACACAGCAGTTTTGTTTTCTGTGCTTGTCATATAATTTATCGACCCGAAAGCCGCCATTGCCAAGTGCCCGCCTACACAAAGTTACCGTGACCCACTGGGTTGATACAAAGTACCACATAAAATATAGCGCATGCATGTCACAGCATATGATATAAACAACATGGAATCTCACGCCAACAACAAGCACAGTTTTTCAGCAGAAAACGATCAACCAAAAACATTCTGAAATATATTTGGAAGGGCATCCGACATAAAAACCTATACCAAATCAAATGTGCGAATCAGATAATTCGCTGTGGCGACTCCCGAGAAAAGGGAAAAAGCCGAAAGAAGGAAAGAAATCTGTAAGTACATGTGCTAAATACATTTACAAATTGAGCTAAAGTTATTTATCTATTCCAAGGCACAAACAAATATTAATACATATTTACGGCACAAAAACATTAATTTTATAAAAGTACTAACCATTAGGTTGCAGATACAGGCTGGATGGCTTATGATTATTTCAGCAATTCATTCTCTGTGCGTCAATGTTTGTGTTCTAACACATGTGCAGGAGCCAGAGGCGGTACTAATAAACTGTGCTTTGTTCTCACACTCATACTTTGTTTGATTGACAGTGTTCAGCTATTATTGCTTACTGTTTGTTGATTGGTCAGGTCAGGCTTGCAACATGCGCAGTGCCCGTTATACGTTAACTTCCCATTTACTTCCTGACTCTAGTCATGCGGAACTTATCTCCAACTTTCTCTTCAATAACAGTCATTACGTTTATTTATAAGATTGTGAATACACATAATTTCTTGCCCAGCGGAACTCAACTCCTGCTGTGGGAAGGGGTGCACGTGCACCCTGTGCACCCCCGCCAGCCTACTCCCTTGAAATAGAACAGACTAAGATATATTACAGTAGTTTGTAAAACGCATTTAATATTTTATAATAAAGTGACCAATTACTAAAGCCAAATCTGAAATAAAAGGCAGGAAATAATTTTCCACCGACAAGATTTTAATTAATACTTTTTGTATTTAACAAATCTATAAACACTTGTTTACTAGTTAATTTCAAGCAAGTTGTTTCTATTCTACAAACACTTGTCAACTGAAAAGTTTAAGAGACATGCATTTTTACAATTCATAATTATGATGCAAGATGCAGCACATATCTGCATTATCCGGTGATAACGGTCTCTTCTTGTTCAAAATGTTCCCTGCTGTTGAGAACACACGCTCTGACAGCACACTAGAAGCAGGGACGTACCATTTATTATACAGAGAGGCGGGACGTACCATTTACTGGGGGTGTCATTGAAAATGGCATTTACTACAGACGCTGTCATGAACACAGGAAGCTATAACGTTGGAAGTATCGATATCCCTTTTATAGGTATCAATTATCGATCGACATAATTATATCGGCGATATTCCGATTGTCAATGACATCCCTATCTTCAGCACGTTTTTTTTTTCCAACAATGGGACTTATTAGGGGCTTCTCGGCGAAAATTTTGGTCTCACATAGGTGTCTTCTAATAGTAACAGTACTCGCAGGTAACTTTAACCCTTCTTCGATTTTCCTGGAGTTGATTGTTGACTGAATCTGTGACAGTTTGGCTCTTCTTCAATCCATTCGAATAGTAGTTTTTCACTTTCTTCCACATAATTTAGGTTTTGCTTGCCATTTTAAAGCGTTTGCGATCATTTTAG
>CM045728.1:53117349-53227349 GCA_024760905.1 Plotosus lineatus
ACAAAGGCACAATGCAGTTTCCGCTGACCTTCTCTGTACTTCTCTATTAACATCCTAAAAGCAAACATTGCATCTGTGGTGCTCTCTCTTGGCATGAAACCAAACTGTTGTTCACAAATGCTGACCTCTGCCGTTAGTCTAGCTTCCACTATTCTTTCCCATAATCATCATCAACTTTATCCATCTGTTTTTGCCGCAACTCTGCACGTCTCCCTTGTTCTTAAAAATGGGCACCAGCACACTTCTCCTCCACTCCTCCGGCATCTGCTCACTCTCTAGGACCTTGTTGAATGTTCTTGTCAGAAAATCTACTGCTACCTCCCCTAGAAACTTCCATACCTCCACAGGTATATCATCAGGACCAACTGCCTTTCCATTCTTCATCCTCTTCAATGCCCTTCTCACTTCACCCTTACTGATCTTTGCTACATCCTGCTCCTCAATGGTCACCTCTTCCTACTCTTTTTTCTCTCTCATTTTCCTCATTCATCAGCTCTTCAAAGTACTCTTTCCATCTTCACAGCACACTTCTGTCATCAGTCAATACATTTCCCTCTCTGTCCTTTATCAATCTAACTTGCTCCACGTCCTTCCCATCTCTATTTCTCTGCTGTGCCAACCTGTATAGATCATTTTCTCCCTCTTTACTGTCCAACCTATCATACAAGTCATCATACGCCCTCTGTTTTGCCTTAGCCACTGCTATTTTCACCTTACGCTGTGTCTCCCTGTACTCCTGTTTACTCTCTTCGGTCCTCATTATGTCCCACTTTTTCTTAGCTAACCTCTTCCTTTGTACACACTCCTGCACTTCCTCATTCCACCACCAAGTTTCCTTATCTACTTTCCTTCCAGGGGACACACCAAGTACTCTCCTACCTGTGTCCCTGATCACATGTGCTGTGGTTGTCCAGTCATTTGGAAGCACTTCCTGGCCACCCAAAGCCTGTTTCAACTCCTCCTTGAAGACAACACGACACTCTTACTTTTTCAACTTCCACCACTTTGTCTTCTGCTCTGCCTTTGCCTTCTTCACCTTCCTCACCATCAGCGTCATCCTGCATACCACCATCCTATGCTGTTTGGCAACACTCTCACCCACTACTACTTTGCAGTCACTGACTTCCTTCAAATTACACCACCTACACAAGATGTAGTCTGCCTGTGTGCTCCTACCTCCGCTTTTATAAGTCACCCTATGCTCCTGTTTCTTCTGGAAGAAAGTATTCACCACAAGCCATTTCCATCCTTTTTGCAAAATCTATCAACATCTGTCCTTCTGCGTTCCTGTCCTGGATACCAAACCTGCCCATCACTTCCTTGTCCCCTCTGTTGCCTGCAATCCCTCAAGGAATCAAAATAAAGTTGACTTTGTCAAGCAGGGAATGCGCTTTGAATTCCACGTCTTGTGGGCGTGGCCCGCAGCGCGCGTGCAAGAAATAGAGAGAGAGAGAGAGAGAGAAAAAGAGTGAGAGAGAGGTGTGTGTTAATAAAAAATGTTTAATAATGGTTTAATTAATAAATATGTTCATCAAATGGTTTAATATGTTAATAAAAATGTTTAAATGGTTTAATAAATAATTTTCTTTTAACACATATTTCATACAAAATTGGTGTACTTTTATCATTTTTAAAGGGTTTATGGGGTTTATCCAGTCCAAAGACTGGAGACTTGGAACAAATTAGGCATTTAACATATAAGATGTGACCCCTACTTACGAATTCCCTGCTATACGAAAAGGGCTCTGGAACGGATTAATAAAACGGATTTGTAAGGTGGGGGCCGACTGTGTGTAATATATATATATATATATATACACACACACACACACACACACACACACACACACACACACACACACAGTAGGCCCTTGACTATTCACGTATTTGCACTCACTGTTTGAGTATTCGCGGACTGCCAAGCAACTGACAAGTCACTCAAATTCAGCCAATGGCTGTCCTCCTTCCTGCTGATTGGTTGAGATGATGTAACGCCCCTTTTTCCTCATTCGCGCACAAGTTGTCAATGAGCCTCTTTTTTGTGTGTTTTAATTACCAGTTAAGCTCTATGATGCCACTCAAACACTGTGCATCTTCTCTGGCTAATAAGACTTTCTCCTGAGGAAACAACAGTTTCCTCTGAACTGTTGTATTAAAGTCTTTTTCAATTATTATTCCAGTACAGTATCTAAGTTAAAGTTTAGAATGTTTGTGCGTGAGATTTTATGTTCTGTGGGGCAGTGGTGGTCTAGTGGTATAGGGCGCTGGATCGCTGATCCAAAGGTTGGGGGTTCGAGTCCCACTCTCCACAAGGTTGTCACTGTCCCCCCCAGTGCGGCTAACTGGGTTATCAAAGGCGGGCCATGTCTCTCACTGTCTATGGTGAGAGGCATGTAAAAGAACCATTGCTGACTTTCGTAAAGAGTAGGCTGCAAAGTCGTCAGCGTGTTTCTGTCCCTTGCTAAAATGGTTGTGACAGGAAGGGCATCCAACGTAAAAACCTCTGCCAAATCAAATGTGCGAATCAGATGATTCGCTGTGGCGACTCCCGAGTGAAAGGGAAAAAGCCGAAAGGAAGACAGACAGTGCGTGAGATTTTATGTTCTGTAGCATGTTTAACAAATGATACCAAAAGGATAAACTTTATTACACTTCATGTCCTTTTACATTGAACTTGGAGTGACGTCTCCAAGATGGCACTGCCTAGAGGGCGTGTTTGTTCATGTTTTGCACTATGACCGGTCGACCCTACTACAGCTATAAGATAGGAGTCTTCAGGCAACTAATAATTGAAAAAGACTTAAAATACTAGTGCTTTACAACAGTATATGCTGTATAATGTTGATATTTTCTCATCAATAAATATAACAGTAAAAATTGAAAAGTTTTTCTTAATCATTACAACATTTTACTACATTAATACTGTATTAAATGAGTAAGACTGTCTATAGAATGTGTTTAAGAAGCATATTTTAGTATATGTAACAGATACGTAGTACAGTGATACCTCTGCTCACGAACATAATTGGTTCCCAGAAAGTGTGTGTGAGGCGAAAAGTTCGTCTTCCGAACATGTATTTCCCATAAGAAACCATTAAAATTAGAATAATCCGTTCCCAGGTCCCCATAAAACATAATTTTCTACTAAATAAGCCTTAAAAGTACACAAAAATATACCTTATTTTATGTATAATAAATGTCTATTGTATTGTAATTAAAGAAATAAACTGTACTGTATAATAAAGTCGTTTTATTTACCTTTGTGATGGTAGTTGATGGCTTGATGGAATGGAGTGGGAGGAGGAGGGAGGGAGGGACTTACTGTTTGGAAGGAGTGTTTGGAAACGCCTACTGTTTAGAAACACGCATAGCCACACATGCACCCTTAATAGCTTCCTTGTTCTTAAGGATGGTGGTAGACTTAGCGTACTGGTACTGGGACGCTGAGTCACACAAACGCACACCTCGTTCGTGTTTTTCAATGATCTCCGCCTGTGGTGGGTCTTTTTCGGTCTCATAATAGCAAAAGTACACTCAATATGGTCCAAAATGTCTAGCAAACACAAACCACTTCCGCATTCAAAGAAAGGGGTGTGACGAACTGTGACGCCGTGAGCGTGCGTCAGCTTCTCGTGGCCGCCACCGTGGCGCTGTTCGACTGCGTGGTTTGATTCGTCCGCCGAAAACTAGTTCGTCAGCAGAGACAATATGCTCGCAAATTTAATGTTCTTGAGGCGAAAAGTTCGTGAGCTTAAGCGTTCGTCAGCGGAGGTTTTACTGTATTTTACTTCCGGTTGCTCATTCACGCATGTAATATGATACATGGGGTTTTACTTCCGGGTACAGAACTCGCGGATTATCTTAATTCGCGGAAGGGGCCATTTCCATTTCCAAGGGGCCATTGCCTCAAACCATTTCCAATATTATCAATATCCTCATTCTACTCTAAAACTTAATGAATACCCTGGTGATCCCTCACTACTTCATGCTTCTGTTACGGCAGCTTCAGTGCAGCGAGGGTTTTTTAAAAATATTAATCGAAAATTTAAAAAAAAAAAAAAAAAAAAAAAAGAAATTAAGGGAAAATAGGGGAAATTGCCACAAATCAAGCTGAATTATGCAACAACAAAAAATAAATAAATAAAACCCCAAAACCAAAAACATCCCCAACAAAACTATTTACATTTTTGTGAGGTACGCATGCAGCCATGAGGGGCCAGTCCCAAGCCCGGATAAATGCAGAGGGTTGCGACAGTAAGGCCATCCGGCGTAAAACTTTTGGCAGAATCCAAAAGGCAAAACGTAAAGAGAAATTTCATACCGGATCGGTCGAGGCCCGGGTTAACAACAACCGCCATCAGTGCTGTTAACCAACAGGGTGCTGGTGGAAATTGGACTACTGTTGGTCAA
Organism: Plotosus lineatus; assembly: GCA_024760905.1. Lineage (NCBI taxonomy): Eukaryota > Metazoa > Chordata > Actinopteri > Siluriformes > Plotosidae > Plotosus > Plotosus lineatus. The sequence goes on from CM045728.1 coordinate 53,121,760, forward strand.
AGAAGAATGCAGCCGTGAGGGGGGGGGGCACAAACCAGTGTTTCTCCCTCACGCCGGTCCCAAGCCCGGATAAATGCAGAGGGTTGCATCAGGAAGGGCATCCGGCGTAAAACAAATGCCAAATAAACTATGCGAATCACAAGAAAGAATGACATACCGGATCGGTCGAGGCCCGGGTTAACAACGACCGCCATCATTGCCGTCAACCAACAGGGTGCTGATGGCAATTGGACTACTGTTGGTCGAAGACGTCAAAGAAGGAGAGGCGGGAGGCGTGTCCATTGCCAGAGAGAGAAGAGGAAAGGCATGAGTCTAGGACTGAAAGTAGGGACTTTGAATGTTGGAACTATGACAGGAAAAGGTAGAGAGCTGGCTGACATGATGCAGAGGAGGAAGGTGGACATACTGTGTGTTCAGGAGACCAGGTGGAATGGTAACAAGGCTAGAAGCATAGGAGCAGGGTTTAAGCTGTTTTATCATGGTGTGGATGGGAAGAGAAATGGAGTCGGAGTCATCTTGAAGGAGGAGTTTGTCAGGAATGTTCTAGAAGTGAAAAGAGTGTCAGACAGAGTGATGATGGTCAATGTTGTTAGTGCTTATGCCCCACAGACAGGATGTGAGCGGGAAGAGAAGGAGAGATTCTGGAGGGAGTTAGATGAAGTGATGCAGAGTACCCCCAGAGGTGAAAGGGTGGTCATTGGGGCAGACTTCAATGGACATGTTGGTGCAGGAAACAGAGGGGACGAGGAAGTGATGGGTAGGTTTGGTATCCAGGACAGGAGCATGAAGGACAGATGTTGGTAGATTTTGCAAAAAGGATGGAAATGGCTGTGGTGAATACTTTCTTCCAGAAGAGAGAGGAGCATAGGGTGACTTATAAAAGTGGAGGTAGGAGCACACAGGTAGACTACATCTTGTGTCGGCGATGTAATTTAAAGGAAGTCAGTGACTGCAAAGTAGTAGCGGGTGAGAGTGTTGCCAAACAGCATAGGATGGTGGTGTGCAGGATGATGCTGATGGTGAGGAAGGTGAAGAAGGCAAAGGCAGAGCAGAAGACAAAGTGGTAGAAGTTGAAAAAGGAAGAGTGTCGGGTTGTCTTCAAGGAGGAGTTGAAACAGGCTTTGGGTGGTCAGGAAGTGCTTCCAGATGACTGGACAACTACAGCTAATGTGATCAGAGAGACAGGTAGGAGAATACTTGGTGTGTCATCTGGAAGGAAAGTAGATAAGGAAACTTGGTGGTGGAATGAGGAAGTGCAGGAGTGTGTACAAAGGAAGAGGTTAGCTAAGAAGAAGTGGGACATTGAGAAAACCGAAGAGAGTAAACAGGAGGGAGAATACAGGGAGACACAGCGTAAGGCAAAGGTAGCAGTGTCAAAGGCCAAACAGAGTGCGTTTGATGACTTGTATGCTCAGTTGGAAAGTAAGGAGGGAGAAAATGATTTATACAGGTTGGCACAGCAGAGAAATAGAGATGGGAAGGACGTGCAGCAAGTTAGATTGATAAAGGACAGAGAGGGAAATGTATTGATTGATGACAGAAGTGTGCTGGGAAGATGGAAAGAGTACTTTGAAGAGCTGATGAATGAGGAAAATGAGAGAAAAAAAGAGTAGAAGAGGTGACTGTTGAGGACCAGGAAGTAGCAAAGATTAGTAAGGGTGAAGTGAGGAGGGCATTGAAGAGGATGAAGAATGGAAAGGCAGTTGGTCCTGATGACATACCGGTGGAGGTATGGAAGTGTCTAGGAGAGGTAGCAGTAGATTTTCTGACAAGAACATTTAACAAGGTCTTAGAGAGTGAGAGGATGCCAGAGGAATAGAGGAGAAATGTGCTGGTGCCCATTTTTAAGAACAAGGGAGACGTGCAGAGTTGTGGTAACTACAGAGGGATAAAGTTAATGAGCCATACGATGAAGTTATGGGAAAGAATAGTGGAAGCTAGACTAAGGGCAGAGGTCAGCATTTGTGAACAACAGTTTGGTTTTATGCCAAGAAAGAGCACCACAGATGCAGTGTTTGCTTTGAGGATGTTAATAGAGAAGTACAGAGAAGGTCAGAAGGAGCTGCATTGTGCCTTTGTGGATCTGGAGAAAGCATATGACAGGGTGCCGAGAGAGGAACTGTGGTATTACATGAGGAAGTCTGGAGTGGCAGAGAAGTATGTTAGAGTGGTGCAGGACATGTACGAGAGATGTAAAACAGTGGTGAGGTGTGCTGTCGGTGTGACAGAAGAGTTCAAGAGATAGGTGTAACTGCATCAAGGGTCAGCTCTCAGCCCCTTCTTGTTTGCTATGGTGATGGACAGGCTGATAGACAAGGTTCGACAAGAATCTCCATGGACTATGATGTTTGCAGATGACATCGTGATCTGTAGTGAGAGCAGAGACCAAGTGGAGGAAAATCTAGAGAGGTGGAGGTATGCCCTGGAAATTAGAGGAATAAAGGTTAGTCTCAGTAAGAGAGAATACATGTGTGTGAACGACAAGGACCCAAGAGGAACGGTGAGGTTACAGGGGGCAGAGATAAAGAAGGTGGAGGATTTTAAGTACTTAGGTTCAACAATCCAGAGCAATGGAGAGTGTGGAAAAGAGGTGAAGAAGCACAGGCAGGTTGGAATGGATGGAGAAAAGTGTCCGGTGTGATGTGTGATAGGAGAGTATCGGCAAGAATGAAGGGAAAAGTGTACAAGATGGTGTTGAAGCCAGCGATGTTGTATCGTTTAGAAACAGTGGCACTGGGAAAAAGACAGGAGTCAGAGTTGGAGGTAGCAGAGATGAAAATGTTGAGGTTCTCTTTGGGAGTAACGAGGATGGATAGGATCAGAAACGAGTGCATCAGAGGGACAGCACATGTTCGATGTTTTGGAGACAAAGTCAGAGAGGCTAGATTGAGATGGTTTGGACATGTACAGAGGAGGGATAGTGAGTATATTGGTAGTAGGATGCTGAGGTTGGAACTACCAGGCAGAAGGCCCAGAGGAAGACCAAAGAGAAGATTTATGGATGTGGTGAAGGCGGACATGAAGGTCGTTGGAGTAAGTGTAGAAGATGCAGAGGATAGGGAGAGATGGAGGCAGATCATTTGCTGTGGCGACCCCTGAAGGGAACAGCCGAAAGAAAAAGAAGAAGGTCATGTACTGGAATAACAATTGAAAGACTTTAATAGTGTTTTATAAGAGTTCAGATGATTATTCCTCTTCAGCAATGACGTGACTTCAGAGGAAACTGTCGTTTCTTACGGAGAAAGTCTTATTTCTTCAGAAGAGACATCCAACGTCATTACCTTTTTCTGATGCTTGGCAGGCATTTGAGTGACATCATAGAACTTAACTGGTAATAAGACACAATTCGCATTATAACTGCGTATGTGCGGGGAACGTGACCCAACGGCTGATCCAAGGGTCACTGATACTAAACTTTATTACAGCCACTTGCTGTTGTATGGAAACACATCCGAATAACTGCCGCTGAAAGTCTGCCTTAAATCGACATGCCAGGTGTGCATTGTGCCATAGTGAACTGTGGGAACGGCATGTATCATCTCGAGCGTTGGAAAAAGCTAGTTTGCAGTATACATACCTGCAAATTTTGGACTAATGCGTGTACATGTCTGCCGCCGTTCACGCTATTTACCTTCCTCACCGAGCTGAAGAATCCGGAGGGACGCAAACATTGGATTAAAGCAGTAAGTTTATACTTAAAGTGTTCTTTATTCGAATTCTTAGACCCTATAGACTACTATATTACCTTTAATTTACCTGTTAAAATGTACCATAACAATAGGCAATGCCAAATTATATATGTAAATTATCATTACACATCATAGACTTAGATCTTGAAAATTACTGTTATGTTAATGCGTAAAATAGACTAACAAGTGCTGTCTGATCACTCGGTGACAGCTGTAAAACTTGTATTTACTGCCTTTGTAGTCATTTCGAAGTCACGCTAGTAGGGCTGCCTGGTCCTTCATTATCAAAAAATCCACTATGTCAGCATACATCCATGGCGGCCACTTCGATAAGGCGTCATTTTCTGTCTTCCAGCCGTCTTCAAGTCCCAAGGGGTCAGAAATTGTCACGATTTCCTCATCCACTTCAAATGTCAACAAGCTGGCATAGTCACGTTGGATTTGTTTAGATTCCTCGGCCTTTGACAAAACTATCGGCAGTTTTTGTAACACCACCACAAATGCAAGCACAACAAGTTAATCTTTACGCTTACGGGAACAACCAGAAAGATCCCTACATATACAATACGCCCGAAGGTCGGGAATTTTCCATAAATTAACCGCATTGATGGTGCAATTCTCATCCACATCAAGGTTTACTTCCGCCACATTCGGTAGTCGAGATCCCATGATGCCATGCGCGAGCCGAGATGCAAATTGTGCCTCTTAAAACATGAAAAAAAAGGCTCATTGCCAACTTGTGCTCGAATGAGGAAAAAGAGGCGTTACATCATCTCAACCAATCAGCAGGAAGGTGGACAGCCATTGGCTGAATTTGAGTCAGGTGTGAGTTGCTCGGCAGTCAGCGAATACTCAAACCGTGAGTGCAAAACCGCCAATAATCAAGGGCCTACTGTATACAGGCTGGCACAGAAGAGAAATAGAGATGGGAAGGACGTGCAGCAAGTTAGACTGATTCTACAAATGAAATCAGTTGTTTTGCATGTCCTGCAATTTCCTCAGAAGGCAACCAGTTTTTAATTTCTTTTGTCTCTGCAAAATCTCAGTCTTGATTTTGTGATAGTACTTAGTTTCATGCCCAGAAAGAGCACCACAGATGCAGTGTTTGCTTTGAGGATGTTAATAGAGAAGTACAGAGAAGGTCAGAAGGAGCTGCATTGTGCCTTTGTGGATCTGGAGAAAGCATATGACAGGGTGCCGAGAGAAGAACTGTGGTAATTGCATGAGGAAGTCTGGAGTGGCAGAGAAGTATGTTAGAGTGGTGCAGGACATGTATGATAGATGTAAGACAGTGGTGAGGTGTGCTGTCGGTGTGACAGAAGAGTTCAAGGTGGAGGTGGGACTGCATCAAGGGTCAGCTCTCAGCCCCTTCTTGTTTGCTATGGTGATGGACAGGCTAACAGATGAGGTTAGACAAGAATCTCCATGGACTATGATGTTTGCAGATGACATAGTGATCTGTAGTGAGAGCAGAGACCGAGTGGAGGAAAATCTAGAGAGGTGGAGGTATGCCCTGGAAAGGAGGGGATTGAAGGTTAGTCTTAGTAAGACAGAATACATGTGTGTGAACGACAAGGACCCAAGAGGAACTTTGAGGTTACAGGGGGCAGAGATAAAGAAGGTGGAGGATTTTAAGTACTTAGGCTCAACAATCCAGAGCAATGGAGAGTGTGGAAAAGAGGTGAAGAAGCACGTGCAGGCAGGTTGGAATGGATGGAGAAAAGTGTCCTGTGTGATGTGTGATAGGAGAGTATCGGCAAGAATGAAGGGAAAAGTGTACAAGACGGTGATGAGGCCAGCAATGTTGTATGGTTTAGAGACAGTGGCCCTGGGGAAAAGACAGGAGTCAGAGTTGGAGGTAGCAGAGATGAAAATGTTGAGGTTCTCTTTGGGAGTAACAAGGATGGATAGGATCAGAAATGAGTACATCAGAGGGACAGCACATGTTAGATGTTTTGGAGACAAAGTCAGAGAGGCTAGATTGAGATGGTTTGGACATGTACAGAGGAGGGATAGTGAGTATATTGGTCGTATGCTGAGGTTGGAACTACCAGGCAAAAGGCCCAGAGGAAGACCAAAGAGAAGATTTATGGATGCGGTGAAGGCGGACATGAAGGTCGTTGGAGTAAGAGTAGAAGATGCAGAGGATAGGGAGAGATGGAGGCAGATCATTTGCTGTGGCGACCCCTGAAGGGAACAGCCGAAAGGAAAAGAAGAAAGAAGACTTAGAAAGTGCATTAGTTACAGTGCATTCATTTCTTCGGCAACCTTTGCCTGTTAGTTATTACTAGTATGTACATTAAAATCTCTGAAAATATTTCAGAAATATCCATGATTGTTATATAAAACAAAACATTCCGAATAGTATTGTATCCTAAAACACTTACAGATAACTATTGACTTGTCAGTTAATGTATTTATCCAGGTGTGTACAAGTGATCAAGTGTACAGGTGATCAGAACAGCTTTTCATCAAAGAAACATTACTGCTTTGTGGAGGGTTTTTTTAGGATCTGCTCCATGACATCAGGAGAAAAGGGTTTGTTTCCACTGGATATACAGTACATGTTTTAAAGATTGGTATTATATGCTTACCTCACCCATGTTATTACTCGAGTCAATTATGTAGCTCGTTGTTCTTGGTATTTAATTATTTGAGTTGATGGCAGCAGTCCTGTTACCTGATATTTAATTTATAGACTGCTTTAAAGTGTAAGCACTACTTTTTGAAGGTAACAAAATGTAACATGTCTTATTTTCAATAAATATTCAATCGATCTGTATATTATTTTCTGTTCTTAATATCGATGAGTGGAATTATAAATAACCCACCTTTTTTTCTCAAGAGAGATTCAGCTCAAACCTTCCCTTATAGATCCAACAACAATCAAGATCTTGGCGTCCTGAAATGTACAACTCTTTTAAAACTCCTAACTTTTCAAGATCATTCCGTTATTTTAAAAATGTCGACGGTCAACATTTAGTACGGGAAACAACAACACTCTTAGTATCGCCTCCTTGTGACAGCTGCAACCAATAACAAACTTAGAAAAATATTGACAGCATTTCTGTCCACTGACAACAAGCGTATGGGCGGGGTTTAAATTGTTTACTATGCTTTCATTGGTTGTCGTTTTATGGCTGTCTGAGTCAAGCGAACCATTTGGAATGAAGGAAAACCAAGCCTAGCTCTGTGCTACGTGCATTACGTGTCCCTCGGAATGTTCTCCTGAAGCCCTTGTACTCCCGAGTCCTGTGGAACAGGGTTCCCCTTTAAAAATAAAATTACGACTGAAATCATAAATGTTTTCAGAACTTACTGGCACAATCTGTGATGGTCTGCCAAGCTGTGTGCCCACCTTTGCCTCGTGTCAGCCGAGTTAGGCTCTAACCTCTGAACGACACTAGAAAAAGTTTTTTTTTATTTATATATATATATATATATATATATACACACACACACACATAAAAATTTATATATATATAAAAACTTTATATATATATATATATATATATATATATATATATATATATATATATATATATATATATATATATATAACATATTGTATCAATAATAAAGATGATGATTTTTTTTTTCTCAATATGACATTTTCATAGGTGAGCTACTTGCATTAAGTTCTCATTACTGGAGCCCAAACACTACTCACATAATAAAGAATACACAACCCAGAATTTGTCTATGAGAACAGTCAAGAAACACCATCCCAAACAGAAACTGTATCTTTCTAGAGGTGCTCAGCAGAATGAATCTTAACATAATGCATTTGTGTGGGGTATGCTAGCTGCACTACAGCAGATAAGAAAGCACTCCAGAAGGTCGAGACAACCGAACAGAAAATCCCTGGCTGCCCTCTGCCCTCCATGGAAGAGATCTCCAGTTCCCACTGCCTAAAAAGAGCACAGACAATAATCAAACACGCTGCCCACCTACGAGACTCGGTTTTTGAACTTCTGCCCTTTAGCAGAAGATACAGGACAAATAAATCATGTAAACACAGACTGAAAAACAACCTCTACTCCAGTGTCATGACTGTACTAAATGTTAAAGGGTCAACTATAATATACCTGAGGCAGTGTGGGCCTGGTAGTAAAGTGCTGAATCACTGATCCAGAGGTTGGGGTTACAAGCCCTACACTCAGTGGGTTGTCACTATCCCAGTACAGCTAACTAAAAGGCCGCCCATGTCTCATGCCCATGTAAGAGGCATGTAAAAGAACCATTACTGATTTTTGTCAAGAGCAGGCTGCATAGCCATCAGCGTGCTTCTGCCCTGCAATGACCTGCCGAGCTGTTCAGGGTATACTCTGCTGGCTGAGATGGGCGACAGCCTACCCGCAACCCCAATTAGGACGCAGCAGTTCCAAAAATTAATGAATAAATGTATACTGTAATATACCTGCCACATTAACAGGGTGGTGGTGGATCAAGAATCTCTCGAGATAAGGGCATCTGCCAAATCACTTCTTTCTTTACTTTCTAAGATTCTTGAACACGCTATTTATAACCAAATGTCTTTCTATCTATTGCAGAATAACCTCCTTGACCTTAATCAATCAGGCTTCAAAGCAGCACATGACACTGAGACTGCACTTTTGGTTTTTACAGCGAAGGTAATGCTGCAAGATCAGCCAAGATATCATCAGTCCTCATTCTCCTCGACCTTTTAGGTCATGCAGATGACACTCAACTTGTTCTCTTCTTTTTTCTCTTGTTTTTTTGTTCTGTTTCCTCCCTCAGACACTGATGTTTCTGCCTGGATCTCCGCATGTCTGACAAGTATCTCCTCATGGATGGCAGCTCACCAACTGAAGCTTAATCCCAGCAAGGCTGAATTGCTGTTCATCCCATTTGACTCATCACCACATCAAAATCTTTGCACAATGCTCTGATCTCTCCTTCAGGCACTGCACGAGGCCTTATAGTAACCATGGGTAATCGCCTGTCCTCGTCTTGTTAACATCCCAAGGATTCATCCATTTCTTTCCAACAAGGCCACTCAGATACTTGTTCAATCAGTTGTCATGTCAAGGCTACATTACTGCAACTCACTCCTGGCAGGTCGCCCTTTGAATGCTTTTCGACCTCTGCAAATGATCCAGAATATGCAGCTGCATGGCTTGTTTTCAACCTTCCCAAATGTTCCCACGCTACACCACTGCTACAACCTTCTCCGTTGGCTTACTGCAGATTAAAAACACTAATGCTTTCCTACAAAACCAAAAATTGACCTGCACCTTCCTACCTCAAAGCACTTATTACACCTGCACTGTACCGCGTTTTCTCAGATATTCTATATTCTTGCTAAACTAATCCATCCCTTTTCCAAGAAACAATGGGGAAATGCGTCCAAACTCTTATCAGTGCTGTCTCCAAGGTGGTGGAATTAACTTCCTCTAGATGTCCACAGAGCTGAGTCACTGGGTATCTTCACACACTGGCTGAAAACTTACCTTTTTCGGCAGTATAGTACTTAGATTAACACGGGGCACTGGTGGTCTAGTGGTTTTGGGTTTGGATCGCTGATCCAACGGTGGGGGTTTGAGTCCCACTCTCCACAGGGTTGTCACTGTCCCCCCAGTGCATCTAACTGGGTTATCAAAGGCCGGCCATGTCTCTCACTGTCTATGGTGAGAGGAATGTAAAAGAACCATTGCTAACTTTTGTAAAAAGAGTAGACTGCAAAGTCGTCAGCGTGTTTCTATCCCTTGCTAAAAGGGTTGTGTCAGGAAGGACATCCAATGTAAAAACCTATGCCAAATCAAAACTTTCGAATCATTTGCTGTGGTGACCCCTGATAAAGGGAAGAAGCCAAAAGGAAATCTCTCGCTCTCTCAGTATTTAGATTAACACAATGTTGTATACCAGAGGTCTCCAATCTGCAATCAATCTCCAGTCTCCAATCTCCAATCAAACATTGCTGGCCTCAACAATATCTGAGACACTTTTCCTTTCATTCTTGCCGATACCTTCCTATATCACACATCACACCGGATACTTTTCTCCAACATTCCAACCTCCCTGCACACGTTCACCTCTTTTCCACACTCTTCATTGCTCTGGATTGTTGACCCTAAGTACTTAAAATCCTCCACCTTCTTTATCTCTGCCCCCTGTAATCTCACCGTTCCTCTTGGGTCCTTGTTGTTCACACACATGCATTCTGTTTTACTAAGGCTAACCGTCATTTCTCTCCTTTCCAGGGCATACCTCCACCTTTCTAGATTTTCCTGCACTTGTTCTCTGCTCTCACTACAGATCACAATGTCATCTGCAAACATCATATTCCATGGGGAATCTTGTCTCACCTCGTCTGTCACCATAGCAAACAAGAAGGGGCTCAGAGCTGACCCTCGAAGCAGTCCCACCTCCACCTTGAACTCTTCTGTCACACCGACAGCACACCTCACCACTGTCTTACATCTCTCATGCATGTCCTGCACCACTCTAACATACTTCTCTGCCACTCCAGACTTCCTCATGCAATACCACAGTACCTCTCTCAGCACCCTGTCATATGCTTTCTCCGGATCCACAAAGGCACAATGCAGCTTCTTCTGGCATTCTCTGTACTTCATCCTCAAAGCAAACACTGCATCTGTGGTGCTCTTTCTTGGCATGAATCCAAACTGTTGTTCACAAATACTGACCTCTGCCTTTAGTCTAGTTTCCACTCGTCTTTCCCATAACTTCATCGTACGGCTCATCAATTTTATCCCGCTGTCATTGCCACAACTCTGCATGTCTCCCTTGTTCTAAAAATGGGCACAAGCACACTTCTCCTCTATTCCTCTGGCATCCATCCTCTCACTCTCTAAGACCTTGTTGAATGTTCTTGTCAGAAAATCTACTGCTACCTCACTTAGACACTTCCATACCTCCACCAGTATGTCATCAGGACTAACTGCCTTTCCACTCTTCATCCTCTTAAATGCCCTCCTCACTTCACCCTTACTAATCTTTGCTACTTCCTGGTTCTCAACAGTCACCTCTTCTGCTCTTTTTTCTCTCTCATTTTCCTCATTCATCAGCTCTTCAAAGTACTCTTTCCATCTTCCCAGCACATTTCTGTCCTCAGTCAATACATTTCCCTCTCCGCCTTAATCGCTCTAACTTGCTGCATGTCCTGCCCATCTCTATTTCTCTGCTGTGCCAACCTGTATAAATAATTTTCTCCCTCCTTACTGTCCAGCCTAGCATACAAGTCTTCATACGCCCTCTGTTTGGCCTTTGACACCGCTACCTTCACCTTACCCTGTGTCTCCCTGTTCTCCTGTTACTCTCTTCGGTCCTCTGTATGTCCCACTTCTTCTCAGCTAACCTCTTCCTTTTTACACACTCCTGCACTTCCTCATTCCACCACCAAGTCTCCTTATCTACTGTCTTTCCTGAGGACACACCAAGAACTGTCCTACCTGTCTCCCTGATCACATTAGCTGTAGTTGTCCAGTCGACTGGAAGCACTTCCTGACCACCCAAAGCCTGTTTCAACTCCTCCTTGAAGACAACACGACACTTCCTTTTTCAGCTTCCACCACTTTGTCTTCTCTTCTGCCTTTGCCTTCATCTTCCTCACCATTAGCATCATCCTGCACACCACCATTCTATGCTGTTCGGCAAACACTATCACCCACTACTACTTTGCAGTCACTGACTTCCTTCAAATTACATCGCCTAGACAAGTCTATCTTTGTGCTCCTTCTTCCACTTTTATAAGTCACCCCTCTGCTCCTGTCTCTTCTGGAAGAAAGTATTCACCACGGCCATTTCCATCCTTTTTGCAAAATCGATCAACATCTGTCCTTCTGTGTTCCTATCCTGGATACCAACCCTGCCCATCACTTCCTCGTCCCCTCTGTTACCTCCACCAACATGTCCATTGAAGTCTGCACCAATGACCACTCTTTCACCTCTGGGGGTACTCTGCATCACTTCATCTAAGTCACTCCAGAATCTCTCCTTCTCTTCTAGCTCACATCCTGCCTGTGGGGCTTAAGCACTAACGACATTGAACATCACATGTTCAATTTCTAACTTGAGACTCATCACTCTGTCTGACACTCTTTTCACTTCTAGAACATTTCTGACAAACCACTCTTTCAAGATGACTCCTACTCCATTTCTCTTCCCATCTTCACCATGATAAAACAGCTTAAACCCTGCTCCTAATCTTCTAGCCTTGCTACCTTTCCACCTGGTCTCCTGAACACACAGTATGTCCACCTTCCTCCTCTGCATCATGTCAGCCAGCTCTCTACCTTTTCCTGTCATAGTTCCATCATTCAAAGTCCCTACTCTCAGTCCTAGACTCATGCTTTTCCTCTTCTCTCTCTGCTTACGGACATGTCTTCATTGACCTCTCCTTCAACCAACAGTAGTCGAATTCGTTGTTAAACCGGGCCTTGACCGATTTGTATGAAATTTGCATTGACGGTTCGCATTTTATATTCCGGCAAAAGTTTTACACCAGATGCCCTTCCTGTCGCAACCCTCTGCATTTATCCGGGCTTGTGACTGGCATGAGGATGGACACTTGGTTGTGCCCATCTTCACTGCTGCATTGTGGAAGGTGTGGTTACTGTTTGATTGAAATGAAAACCTGCACCCACATGAGTCCTTTGTGAATAAGACTGGAGACCCCTGCTGTACACAAAAACACATACATAATTAAGTTTGATTGACGGTATACTTAATCTGTCCTATAATAAATCAGTATAAGAATGTATTCACTGCAAGAGCAAGACCGCGGCCAATTTTTAGTTACCGGAATTTGACCATCGCAAAGATTACTGTTTTTCATCAAATAATTTACAAGGGCACGTCATCAAGGGCGGGGCTTATACAGTGAATCGTCATTGGAATCGTCACAGAAAAAAAATTACCCGCAGCCATTTTGTTTTAGGTATTGACTACTGGGCGTTGTGGTTTGAGATCGCTTAAAATCTGTTGTCTTTTGTTTACTTGCGTAGTTTTGTACTCAGTTCGTATATTTTTAATTTAATTGGAAGAATTGAAATAATTCGTATTTGACAAGTTACTTTAGTGAAGCTAATAGCGAGCTGACCTTTTCGAGCGACTGCTTTGGTCAGCCTGCTAACTCGGAGGATTATTTCAGAGCAAAATGGCGACGAACACGACAGCGCCGAACGCAGCGGCTAACTGGTAAAGTATTCGTTCCCGATCAAGTTGTGGGTTAGGTGACGAGATTTTTTCTTGGCAAACGGGAACAGGTTTAGCGTATGGTTACTAAGGTTCTGGATTATACTAGCATTTTGTTATATTAGAAGCCAATAATGCCTCGGCTGTTCGGCTTGGCCAACTAGATCGGTTTACTGATTACATCTTTGCCTTTCGGCTTTTTCAGGGGTCACCACAGCGAATCACTTGATTCGCAGATTTGATTTGTCATAGATTTTTAGATACATGTTTTATTAACCGTGTTGTTTTCTTGTTTTTTTTTAAAGATCGTGTAATAACTGCTCAAAATTTCTGACAATTTGTGGCAGTATTTTAGTTGAGCTACTTTATGTTAAGTCAAAGAGGTATCGGTTATAAACTAATGTCTTCTGTTTTTACTCCCCAGGCCTTACGGGGGCAGTACTGTAACCGAAGCCCCTGTTCATGAAAACCCTGAGTGGGAGAAAGCGAGACAGGCGTTGGCTTCCATCAGCAAGAGCCAGAGCTCCACGAAATCAACTGCAAATAACCACACCAACACTCAGGTTAGGCTACAATCTATAATGCCGGTGTTCCCTATCCCGGCCTGGAGAAACTCCTGTCTGCCATGAACATTTTAGTGTTTTCGTCTCCTCTCCCAACATAACTAATTTAGGTGTATTAATAAAAACAAATGGACATTTAGCATTTTTTGTAACCTGTCTTAATGACCACACCAAGTCTAAAAATATTGCATTTTTTTTATAATCTGAGAAAAGTGCAATTTTCCTTGTGGAATTAATACAGTATCAAAAAAGTCATTACAGTGGTAAATAACAAAGTGCACTGTATGTTAAGTTATGTACAGAAGCTTATAAATTCGCAGTAGTTGCTGTCTCTTAACAGTCTAATTATTGTAAAGAAAAAATGGCTCAGGTTCCGATCACAAATATGAATCTATTCATAGTAAACACACATGATTCGTATAGAATCTGTTGTGTACCTTCATAACTTTCTAACTTTGATTTCAACTCTTCCATTAGTTAGCTGATTTAATGTAGCCGATTACACCGTGATTTGCTTTGACGAACTTGATCGTCAGCATTGTGCAGCCAGTATTGAAATAAACTAGGGCTGCAACTAATGATGTTATTTTTTTTCCGATTACAGCGATCCCTCGATAAATATTCATCAAATTAAAAAAATAATGAAATTAATGAAGAATAGGGGGGAAACTTAAGGATAATGCCGCAAAACAAGGCCAATTATGCAAAAAAAAAAAAACAGCACGCGTAATTTCCGGTGCGAGTGAGAAGAAACGGGCTCGAGTGATATCACAAAGGAATATGGCCAAACCCATCTAGCATCGGTACGATATTGAAGCAGAAGGAGGCCTTAAAAGGTATACTTCTATAATTGTTAAAGGGTTTAGGGCAGGGGTGTCAAACTTATGTCACAAAGGGCCATGTGGCTGCAGGTTTTTGTTTCAACCAAGCAGTGGCACACCTGACTCTCATTTAATAAACCGGTTTGAGTCTTAAAGCAATTGATTAGTCGGTCTGTGTGCTCTGTGCAGAGACTGTCAATCAACTGCATGAAGACTCGGATCACATGTTTAAATCAGAAAGTCTGGTGTGCCACTGCTTGGTTGAAACAAAAACCTGCAGCCCTGTCACCCTTTGTGGCGTGAGTTTGACACCCCTGGTTTAGGGGGTAGTATTGGGGGGGCCATGGAACGAATCACGCGTTTTACATGTAAAATGCAGCTCAATTTACGAAAAATCCAGGTTACAAACCACTTCTTGAACAGATTAATTTCGTAAGGTATGGTACCACTGTATATAAATGATACACACAGACAAAAGGATTCCTCACTTTCCGTGGTTAATGGGGACCGAGACCTTGCCGATTTACGCGAAGTAGGATCAACCCCACTGACTGACGTATAAGTATAGTCGGCTCCTTACTTATGAATTTGATCCGTTCCAGAGCCCTTTTCGGAACGTGGAGGTTTCGTAAGTAGAGGTGCATTTTACATGCATTTTCGTTCCAAGGCTCTCAAGACTACCCCATAAACCCTTTAAAAATGACAAAAGTACACCAATTTTGTATGAAATGTGTTTAAAGTAAAAGAAAATTATTTATTAAACCATTTAAACATTTTAACATATTAAACCATTTTATGAACATATTTATTAATTAAACCATTAAACATTTTTTATTAACGCACATACACACGCACAACTGTCTCGCTCTCTCCCTCTCACACACACAATACAGTACACATTAAATGTTTATTGTGGCATGCTCTGTTGAATGTGGGCTCCGCCCACACGCAGGACGCCTGAGCATTTTAAGAAGGGGAATTCAAAGTACATTCCCTGCTTGACAGATCGGAGGTCCAAACTTAACTTTAACTTGATTCCTTGAGGGATTGGAGGTCCAGATGAGCCATGTTTTTCTCACATTTAAATGAGCGTGCCACATCTATTAAAAATGTACTGAATTAAACTGCAATGTGCTCTCTCGAAAAAGAGTTAAGCCTCCATTCATCTCTGAGTGACTGTAGGCAGTCTCTCTCTCGTGTGCACACACACACACACACTGTCTCTCTCTCTCTGTGTTTCTCTCTCTCACACACAACTCTGTCTCTATGGTGTGTTTTGCCGAATGCAGGCTCTGGCCACACGCAACGCGCAGCTGATGGAACAATTCTATGTAAATGTTTAAATGGACGGGATGTTGTATTTAAAGCAGAATTACGGTACCTGTTTGAAACATCAGAGGTGTGGTTCAATACAGTAGGCCCTCGACATTCGCGGGGGTTCGGTTCCAAGCCCTCCCGCGAATCGAGATAATCTGCGAGTTGTGTACCCGGAAGTAAAACTCCATGTAACTTCCCAAAATAATTGAGTATTCAGAAATATTTTCGGTTATTTGTCAAAGTGTTGTCTTATTTTTTTTGTTCGTTTGTTATTGTTAATTTAATAATTTGTTCAAAATTTTACAAACTGCCTTTGTTGTTCCGTTGCTGCTGGTCTGTGACAGGGGATAAAACATCTTAACCTACAATGGTCCATGTGAATAAGTAATTGCCCCAGTACACCTAATAGCTGGTTGAACCACCTTTTTTCCGGCAATAACTGCAGTCCAGCTTTTGTGATAAGAGGCGATAAGTCTTTCACATCGTTGTGATGTGATTTTGTGATGTGGGGCCACTCTTCTCTGCAGAATTGTTTAAGATCAACCAGATTGGATGGTTATCGGGTATAAACAGCCTTTTTAGGGTTGTGCCACAGCATCTCAATAGGGTTCAGTTCGGGACTTTGACTACGCTATTCCAAAACCCTCATTTTGTTCTTTTTTTAGCCATTCAGAAGTGGACTTGTTGGTATGCTTTGGATCATTGTCTTGCTGCAGAACTCGGGTGTGCTTTAGCTTGAGATCTCGAATTGATGGATGAACATTCTTCTCCGGGATTTCTTGGGAGCGAGCAGAATTCATGGTTCCATCAATCATGACAAGTTCTGAAGCAGCAAAGCAGGCCCAGATCATTACACTTCCACCACCATGTTTCACTGTTGGCACGATGTTCTTTTTATCAAATGCAGTGTTCCTTTTGCACCAGATGTAACGGGATGCATTTCTCCCAAAAATTTCAACTGTTATTTCATCAGTTCAGAGGACATTTTCCAAATAGCTTTGGGGATGAATAAGATGATTCTTACAAAAGTGAATCAGGCCTTGATATTCTTTTTTTTTTTTTTGTCAACAGTGGCTTTCTCCTCGGAACTAGCCACATAAATAAATGCAACAAAAGCTACCGAAACAGTTTGCTCGGTCAGTGAGATCTGTTTATTGAACATAGCAGAGGTGTAGGGACCAGGCTCAGCATCTGGACTGGTGTGCTTGTTTGCTTTAGATGATCTGCATTTTTTTTGTGCGCGCACCTTTTTTTTTTAACCACACAAGTTTTACTTTTATCTGCCAACTGTTTGCTTTTGGAATTCATTTTTTTCTTTTGGTTTTTCCCTATTTAATTCATCAATGAGCCATTTCTTATATGGGGATGAGGTGATAATCTCACATTTTTCCAGCCTATGTTGGTTGTGGGTTTTTTCTTTTTTTTTTTTTTTTTTTTTTTTTTGGGGGGGGGGGGGGTGACTTTGACAATATTGACAGTTAAAAGAATAGCCTGTGTCTTTCTGGAGTGGTGTTCCTTGGAAACAGTTTCGCTGCCTCCAACTGGCCTTTGTCCATCCGCAGAGGGGTACTGAGGTGGAGGGTGGTGCATGGCTGGAAGGCTGTTCCTCCGACCCTGACTGTATGTGTCTGGCCAGCGTGTGTCGGAATGCTGCCTGGAGGTGGGTTGTCCTGTCCCTCAGTTAGATCACCTTCCAATGCCATCTGCTGAATAAACTGATCATTGGCATAGAAGTCCTCATCAGTAAATATCTTGTCATTGGTTCAAACAAGGCCGCCAACTCAGAAGCATTTTCAAGGCGTGCTATCTTCTGGTGCGTTCGATTAAGCAGCTGAGGAATTTTGTTCTGGGAGCTAGGTATTCCACGATGTGCTTTCAACCAACAATGAACTCTGTTGTTGTAGTTTGAATTCAGACTTTTGAAGAACAAGCAGTCCAGTAGTTTAATTTTGTGAGTGGGGGGGGGGGGTGTTTTTGGTACATGATTTATTCCTGTCAAAAAGGTGAAGAGCTGGCAAGACTTGGGCTGCACAACTTAAAGAAAGTGATCAAATCAGTTTTCAAAAATGTTCGTGTTGATCAAACCAGAAATATTAGCACATCCAATTGATCCCTCTGGGCCACCCTCCAGTAATTCTCGTTTCATATGTTTTCTGGGGAATACGAACACTGGAACATAATGCCCAGCTGTGTTCATACAGGGAAGAAATGTACATGTTTTACCGTTTTCAGCACTGGTCAGTATACCTACCAATGGCCCTTTCTTCCTAGAATATTATATGGCCTGTGGACGATAGTAAATCCAGATTTATCATCCACATTGTAAATGTTGCAGTTTGGGATGACACCACTCATCCTATATGAAGCTAAAATACTTTCTAAAAAAATTTCATTGACTGTAGATGCTCCCCAACTTACGTTTTTGTTCGGTTCTGGATGACCGAACGCAAGTTGAAAAGGGAAAAAAAAAAAAAAAAGCAAGTTGTTACTGTATGTTCCAGTGACTTATGATGTTCATACTGTACTATACATCCATAAATACCATTCCCATATCTCATAAAACACCCCTAAATCAATTACTATAAACATTGTAAAATATCAAATACATCAGTTAATTTAAAATAAATTAAATTCAAGCAAAATAATTTCAAACGGATAAATTTTAATCAAATTCAGTCATCAAATATCAAATACAGTATCAAATATAACCTTTAACATTCTCTGTGATGCGATCTTTCTGCTTGTAAATGGTTCCGATGGTCGATGGATGGTCACTTTACATGAAGCTGAGCCGAGTCACTTGAAATGAAAATGACATGAAGCTTAAAACAGCTAATCAATGCTTACAATATGTGAGGTGCTCCATCGAAAGTAATTCACTTGCTTGTGCTTTAGACAAAGCGCGAGTTATCCGGACTTCCGGTCTTTCGAGTGAGCAAGGGCGCCCTTGAATACTTGTTTAGTACTCAGCCTTGGGAAAGCCGGAAATTCTGGCATATGACGGAAAACTTGCATCCATGCTAGTAGGCTTACGCTTCTGACCAACCATATTTGCTTAGGTTTACAAAAGTCCGCAAAACAGTGTAAACACAAAGATAACCGAGATAACGTCTTAACACAAGGGTAACACGCAGTGAACTGGGAAGAAGCAGGGGCACGTTCAGTCTGTCGTTTGTAACCAATGGACGTCAGCGTACTACGTAGGTACGTCTCATACTACAGTGAGCACGTTAACTCAAAATTTGACTTTTTTGGGGGGAAAAAAAAAGTAAAACAAATGAACGTAAGTCAGGGAGCATCTGTATTAGGCACAAAAATATGTACACTCTGCCAAGTGGAACACTCATGTTAAGAATATTGGTGTCAGGGTGTCTTTTCAAAAACCCGTCAAGCTCTTTACAACCCGCTCGCTCCTTACGTCCAAATGAATTGGGCAGTTTGTTCACCAAAAAGAACTAAAAGAAGGTCTTGGATAGCCCTTTTGTTCAAGTCCAGGATTTCTTCTCTCAGTTTGTTCTCTTGGTCTCAAACCAGTACTAAGGAACAAGATGTTTTTTCAGTCACTGGCGCTTCCCTTCTGCGTGGTGCCTTAAGTTTGGGCTACTGTTTTGAGGGGCTCACAACATTTGACTGCATCCATAGCTTGTTGTATAGTCTTTATGCCACAAACCCGCTTGTTTTGCTTATTATAGTTCCTGTCCATCCAAAAAATCTATGGAGAAAATGTTTAGTCCAAGCAACCTGTTGTGACTAAGTATTTATAACTGGAAAAAAAGACAACTTTACCAGATCCATAAATGGTGTGTGATATGGATCCCTTATGTGGGGAATATGGACCGGCACTATTACCCAAACCACTAGGATTCATGTTTCCTGCACCATGCATTCCACACTAGGAGTGACCAAACTTTTTGTACACTGCCATGACTTGAGTATGCTTGCAAGATAATTATGAGAAACTGCAGATAGCCACCTGCAGATGCAACAAGTTGGGCACGTGCAGTGCAAACTAGCTGTTCAAAATTAGGCCATGTAAGAACTCTCTCCGTGGAAGCTCTTAGATAAACCTGCACGACCTGGATTCCTGTATCTCGACGTCTGGGAGTACTCCGGGAGCAACAGACAAGCAACCACACGAGTGAAATCAGTCTGGTTTATTCATCGGAAGCTCATCGAACATATGCAGTGTCCGCTTATTTATACAGAGGGATGTGCGTGCAAAGCAGTAATTGCGTGTTCATAAAGCATTTCCATATACATGTTTGTGCACTGTGGCATGTAACACTTGGGGATGTGCATGCAAAGTAGTAATTGCGTGTTCACAAAGCATTTCCATATATATGTTTGTGCCCTAGCGCTTAACACTTAGCTAATTACATTTCAAAGCAATTCCTCATTGTTATACACAGGAACACCCACCCAACAGTTTCATGTGCCTAGCGCACATGTCACAATTACAAGTAGAACAGGAAGCTTTAGATACACAGAAGTTACAATACACACATAGTTGCATCTCATTTACAATACACACATAGTTGCATCTCATTTATCCTATCAATTTATTCCTTCAGGCCAGTTGCATGGTATCCTGGGTAATCGCAAGCGGTCCATATTGCCAACACCCACTCTGATTTATTTGCTTGATTGTGGTTTTTTTTTTTTTAAATAGGCTGGACAGTATCAAGCAGCAGTGACTGACACTACTGCAATGCCTCAACAGCAACCATATTATCAGTGGTACCCACAGAACCAGCAGCAGTATGCGGGATACCCTTACTCCTACAGCTACTACTATCCAGTGCCTCAGGTAAATACACTCACGTTTCAAAACATTGAGACATAGTAATTTACTAATGAAGATTCCATTGATAGTTTAGCCTAAGGTACACTCAGCGGTTCTGTAGTGTGTAAAAATGTTTATTGATGGAATTGATTTTTGGATTTTAGTATGGAGGGCCTTACCCTCCTGGTCAGTATGGTGTTCTGGGAGCCTACCAGCAACCATCTACACCCACTGTGCAGGTAGGTTTTGTTTAGACTAGGTCATATTGAATGTGTAGAAGTACATTGTATGACATTTATGGCTATTGTATTTGGTGGTACCTATTATGCCTGGTATCATTTGCCTGCTGCTTTAAGAAAATCCAGATGATGTGCATGTACTGTCGATGCCGGGATGGGTGGGAGATATGTGGATAAAAATACATTCATGATTAAATAAAATGTTCACTATAAGATTGTGTATTAATTAGGCCTGTCTCTCCCTTTCATCTGTCAGCACCCTGGCATTCCTGGAGTGAAGGAGCAGGCTTCTGGTTACTCATGTGAAGGACAGCCTCCAAATCCTGATGTCCCCCAGCCTCCCCCTCAAAGTCCCACAAGCTCAGAACAGCCTCCTCCTCCCCCTCCTCCCATACCACCCCCACCTAACAATCAATACCCTCCACCCCCTTCCCCATCCCATTACAACCCTAATGGAGTGCTTTCTTATAGCTCTACTGACTCCAGTCCTGTGAGGACTTATAATTATGGGCAAAATAGACAGGCTTTCCAGGCATTCCAGACTCCAAGCTATCAAACATCCCAGCAGCAGCAGGGGACAGCACCAGGTCCATATGGAGGGGCAGGCCGTGGGGATACCAGCAAGAAAACAAATAATTCCAATCTAAGCAAAGGGCAGCAGATTTGGAATCGAATGAAACGTGAGCATGCGTTTATGTGTACCAAATGATGGCCTTGAATGTAAGCCGATAATATAGATTCTAATGGTACCTGATGTCCTTAACTAACAGAAACAAATAACGTAGCCAGGTTATAGTAAATGGGCTGCTTATGAAGTGTGCTGTGGCTTTAGATGATGTGGGTTCCTGTTGGATTATTGTTTTTTTTTTTTTTTTTTTTCCCTTGCTTTGATAAGATCTCAGAAATAAGATGTATTCGACAAGGCCGCATCACACTAGCTGTATAATAGTTGTGAATATGAATCTATATTACAGTGAATTGTGTCCCCCTCCACAGAGGCTCCTGGGACTGGAGGTGTCAAGTTTAACATCCAGAAACGGCCTTATGTAATGTCCAATCAGGGTTTTGCAGATGGAGAACAGGCAAATGGGTTGTCCACATCCACCACCACAACTTCATCAGCACCTACTGTGTCTACAGAAACAGTTACCACCACAGGAGCTTCTCAAAATGGGTGAGACTTGGTGTATGCAGATCTATGCTGCATAATTTTATAACTTAATGAATGGCATAAAATTTGTTTCCTACATGTAACTCATTGTAACTTCATTGTGTGTGTTTGGGTGTAGGCCTCAAGACTGGCCCCAGGCCATGAAGGAATATGTGCAGCGTTGCTTCACAGCTTGTGAAACTGAGGAAGATAAAGACAAGACAGAAAAAGTACTAAAGGAAATACTGCAAAGCAGGTTGCACGATGGCTCAGCATTCTTCATTGACTGGACTAGAGAACCGCTGCCAGAGTAGGTTGCACCTTTTGTCTTGGTTTTGTTTGATGTTGGTCTTTTATACTTCAGCCATAACTGTATAAAACTGTCTCTATTTAGGGTGAAACCTAGGCAGTCCCGCTGGGAAGTAGCACCTCAGCGCTCTCAAGAGAGCAATGTTGGTCGAGGGGTTGCTGCTCGAGGTAGGGTTGGGGCCCGGCTAGGCAACTACAGAAATGTGTTTTCTCAAAGGAGTCCATCCTCCAGCTCATCTCACTCCTCTTCACGTTCACCATCTCCACACAATCGTTACAGAGAGAAAGGCAGACATCGCCGCAGGTACCAAGCTTGGTACAAAATTGAATCAAAACAATGCGACCATTTAAAAAAAAAAAAAAAAGATACCATGGTCAATATTGTATTCCTGTTATGGGTTGCAGTGACTCTGGCTCACAGTCTGACAGCAGCATGTCAAGTGACCTGCGACCTCTCTCCCGTCGGCAGCGGGCTGGGAGAGGTCGTGGGGAAGAGAGGGAAAAAGGGAGAGGAGGAGCAGGCGAAAGAGGCAGGGGGAGAGGAGGAAAAGCAAATCGAGGGAGAAGGTAAAAATATCGTTTTTCATCACTTTGGTGCTCATACATTATACCATTTGTGTTTCTTGTTTCCCCACCATACAAGTTTGAAGGTGGGGATATAATGATCAGTCTGTAATTGTCAATTCCAAACTGGAACAGAAACCTTTTGAGATTTCATCGCACTTGGCAGGTTTAGTAGAAAGTGCCAGAGTGGCTTTCAATATTTTGGGTTTTCTGAAATTCCTCTTGTGTGGAGGTCAGGGAGATATGTTATCATCTGTTAACTCTTGTTAGAATTGCTGCCGTGGAATATGTGAGGCGCTCCATCGAAAGTAGGCGCTTGTTGCAAGTGACGTATGGTGCTTGTGAGACAAAGCGCGGCTTATCCGGACTTACAATCTTTCAAGTGAGCAATACGCGCACTTGCTCATTTGAAAGATTGGAAGTCCGGATAAGCCGAGCTTTGTCTCACAAGCACCATACATCACTTGCGACAAGCGCCTACTTTTGGTGGAGCGCCTCACACATGTTTTCCTTGTACATAACTAGTTCTTAATCAAATAACTGGTTTAAAGTATTGAGCTTGCTCTGAAATGGCCCTGGAGCTGCTTCAATATACAAAATGAGCTTTAACGAATTCATTTCTCAGTTCACACTCTGAAAATCCTCTGCTTTGAAACAAAATGACAAAACATGAATCTAGCAGTAAATACCTCCCAGTTGATATTAGTTACAGTCTGGTGCTGTTTCTTTCTCAGGAATGATGATCTAGCAGGTGTCTTTAGTAAAAAGCGGAAAGGTGGAACAGCCGGCTTGGACTTCCACGACCCAAATCACGAGGCCAAGAAGCAGAGTCGTGCGGCACGATTCCACACCAAGCGAACTGAGCCACTGGTTCTGAATATTAATGCCATTGAGATCCCAAACGCGTCTCAGGAAGGCCTCAGCTGGGATGACTGCCCCATCGTGGGTACCTGCCAGGACATTACTAAGAACTATCTTCGTCTTACCTGCGCCCCTGATCCTGCCACCGTGCGACCTGTTCCTGTATGAGTTTTGTTGTTTGTTTTTTGTTGTTGTTGACTTGTACAAAACACCCAGTGCAGAGATATTCTTGTAGAAATCCAGCTGTATAGTTTATGTAATTGTTGAACTAAAGTGGTTGTCTTTCAAAATAAGACCCCTGGAAGCAAAACATATACACTCATGCCTCGGTTTAACGGACTTCGCTTTAACGGACAGAATCTGTAGCTTTCGACTAGTCTGGATCATCCCGATGTGGGCTGTTGTTTCCAAAAGTGACCGCCAGATGACCGGACTGGCTTGAAGAAATCTCGCTCATTTAAATCTATTCCTCTATTTTCAATGCCACATCACTGTGGCGCGAAGCGGAGAGCCAATACTTTCTGTATGTGGGCAGGTCCGATACCTTGAAATTCTAATTTTATTGGACTCACACACTGCAGTATTTATGTGACAGGAAGTGCGTGCTGAGTTTTGACAATCAGCTGCTCTGCGGGTTGAAGTTTTTCCATGTCCGTCCATTTGTGTTTGCTTGCCAGCTGTGCTTGGCTTCGTGGAAATGAGCTGATCAAAACGAGGGCAATTTCCCTCTTTACTCAAAAACAACACACACAGTCTGGCTGTTATAATCCTATTAAATTAGAGTTTCAAGGTATTGGACTCGCCCGCATACTGGCATACAGAAAGGATTGGCTCTTCGCTGCGCCACAGTGACGTGGCATTGAAAATAGATGTATACAGTAGATTTAAATACGCGAGATTCATCTGGTTTTATTTTACTTCATGGCTTTTTTTGTATCATTATTTAAATGACAGTGAAATTATGTATTCGTTATTCTGTTAAGAAAGGCCACCTGATTTATCTGAGAGCCAGATACAGTCATTAAAAAAGCCACATCTAGCTAGCGAGCTATAGGTTACCAACCCCTGATATATAGTGTGTGTGTGTGTATATGTATATATATATATATATATATATATATATATATATATATGTCTCAGGATTAGATTTTAAAATGTCTTTTTTTTTTTTTTTTGACCCTCTTAGACAAAAGGATTCCTGACCCCTGATCTTATGGTGTACATTTACAGAGTATACAGTATTTACATTTGCAGATTACATAGTGTGCTTAAGTAACAGTTTTTCGTGACGTAATCGTTGAAGTATATGGAATCGCGTACTAAGACCACTGTTCCCCTCTATTAGTCCGTTAAACCGAGGCATGCGTGTATTTGAATCACGATTATTCATTCTTAGTGGCCCGGTACAAAATGATCCACGTACCGGTCCGGGGCCCAGTGGTTGGGGACCCCTGTACTAGAAGACACACCAGCACACTAACCATGTAGCGTGTACCGAAACCTACTACAGACTTTGTTAAATCACATCCCCATACTGCTTTACACTGGTTCTGCTCTTCAGGTGCATGTTGCATTTTTGTGGGTGCAGAACCAAAACACCAAATAAATGCCCCGATCATCAAAACAGCTTTTAAACAGAGGCATAGTTTACAAAAGCAAGTGTACCTCTGGCCAAAGTTAAATATTTATACAGGATAGCATACAGAAATATTCCTTTCAGAATGATGAAGGAATATCCTCTACCTCTTCCTCCACATTTATAAATAAGCACAATGAAAGTTTTTTTTTTTTTTTTTAAGGCACTGATGTTGCTAGAAAGAGTTGCCATGGCTATGCTTTCTGCCTTTCAGGTGTTGCGCAAGTCTCTGACTGCAGTGAAGGCTCACTGGAAGGCCAATCAGGATTACCCATATGCCTGCGAACAGATGAAGTCTATACGACAGGATCTCACGGTGAGTAAGTTTGTTGGGGACAGGTGTAGCCTAATGATTAAAGAAGTGGCTCTGAGACTGAAAGGATGTTGGTACGCTTATCAAACCAGCAGGAAAAATGTGTGGTGGTGGGTGAGGTGAAGTACCCTTGAGCAAGGCACCTAACTCCCTACTGCTCTCCAAATGTGCCCCCAGTGTGCGTGTGTGGCAGCTCACTGCCCTGTGTGTGTGTGTGCGCGCGCGTGTGCTTACTTTGGATGAGTTAAATGCAAATGCAATAATTTCCCTTGCAGAATTAATACAGGAAAGCAAAATCTAAATATTGATGTGTACTGAGTGGATTTTGATTGTGTTCGCTCTTCGAAATACAGTGGTGCCTCGGTTCTCGAACTTAATCTGTTCCAGAAGGCTGTTTGAATTCCAAATACGCTTTTCCCCATTACAGATAATGTAAATGGTCTTAATCCGTGCCGTCATCTTTTGAACAGAAGTTAACGGTACCGTAACTCATACCATAGGTCCTCAAATTAAGTGAAAACATTATTGAATACAGTACATTGTTTTGTGTTGAGAGACTTTTTTAACTTTTCCGTAATTTTTATTTGTGTTCTGGTCTCAAAAAGGTTGTGCGTTGGAGAGGGGCATGACTCGAACATGCAGGATGGAGTGCTAAACACACATTTAATCATTTCCATTTAATCACAGGCTATGAAAACTAGCAGCGCTCTTGGAGCTAGAAGACTGTCCCTCTTGATCTCTCAGCTCTGTGCTCAAGCAGTTCAAGCTTTAGTTTTATTTTCATGTACGATTTCCCCGTTTCATCTATGTAAACGGCTGTTTTATTGTTCAGAGAAGACACTAGAGACTTGTGAACAATAAAGCACAACCTGTTTTCATAGATGAGTGTGTTAGAGTCATACCCTTTCCAATGCGCTCCTCTTTTCTGAGAACATAACACACTAAAATGAAAACCACAGAAAAGTTAAAGCATAAGAACAATAAAGATAAGAATTTTAACCTTTTTTGAAAAGCCTTTTCAAAACCTTACGGAAGTGGCTCATGACCTCACCGTTAAAGGTGTTCACAGCGCTGTTAGCACTTTAGCTTAGCTTTAGGGCTTTGCCTTAGCTTAGCTTACATACATACATGTATACATATAGCCTCTTCAGCTTTGTTGGGGTTTTCTGTTTAGTACTCTAAATCGTATTTGTTGATGAAGGTGGTATATGGTGTTAGTGATTAGATAGCTTTACTGCTTTAGCCTTGGTACTATAGCAACAACTTCCGGAAGTCGCTTTTCCTCCCTCTCTGTCTTGTTTTTTCTCGCACGTTTTTCAAGCTTGACTTCTGAATATTTTTTTTTTGACTTCCAAGGCAAAAAAATCTGAGATTTTTTGTTTGACCTCTAAAGTGTTCGAGAACCGAGGTACCACTGTACTAGAAACCAGTCCAGGGTGTTCTTCAGATTTTGCTTGACGTTATCTTCCCCATGACCTGCAATTAATAAGCAGGGTAGATAATAGATTAATTTATGCTTGGAAATGTGTATTAAATTCTGAAAGTCATGGAAATTTGCATAACAAAGTAACACGGGAGTTTCATAAGTAGGGGGCACATTTTAATTTACATATTTACATATTTTGTTAAACGTCTGATTCGTTCCAAGGCTCCCAAGACTATCCCATAAACCTTTTAAAAATGATAAAAGTACATAAATTTTGTATGAAATATGTCTTAAAAGAAAATTATTTATTAAACATTTTATTAACACACACACAGCTGTCTATCTCTCTCTCTCACACACACACACACAATACAGCACACATTAAATGTTTATTGTGGGCCACGCCCACAGGCAGGACGTCAAAGCATTTTAAGATGTGTAATTCAAAGCGCATTCCCTGCTTGACAGATTGGAGGTCCAAACTCAACTTTAACTTGATTCCTTGAGGGATCAGAGGTCCACATTTATTAAACATTTACTGAATTAAACAACTTAAAAAACTAAAGAGTTAAGCTTCCTTCTGTCTCGATCTTTCTCACACACACACATACAAAACTCGGGCCACGCCCATACTCAACACACAGCTGTTGGAACAATTATATTTAAATATAATACTAACAAAAATAATAACACATCGTGTGACATTTTGATTGGGGCGTTTGAATGGCGCATCTGGTGCTTTTCGTAAGAGAAGGTTGTTTTCGTATCCCGGGGATGAAAACTTAGGAAAATATTTTTCATAACCTGGAATTTTCATACCCAGGGGTTTTCGTAAATAGGGGGCTGACTGTATTTATATTGGGTTATTTTTCCTGTATAAGGAGTAAAAAGTGAGTTTTATCTTCAAACATTTTAAACTAATAAATAAACTTTCATATTGAGTCTGGGTTTAAAACGCTGTGGCTGGTATTTGCTGAGTGTGATTTGGGGGGGGGGGGGGTCTTTGCAGTTAGGAGAGGTTACAGCAATTCCAATTTATAGTTGTGAGCGTGTGGCGACTCGACACTTGCTTCAGGAATGGAAATCCTGTGTTGTTGGTTTTTGTTTACATTATATTTATTGTCCGTAACTAAAACAATGTCAGCTTGATTTTAAACTGTTGTTTGACTTGTGTTCATCTGCTTTGGGTCAGGTTCAGTGTAAAACCTTGTGCTTTTGTTTTTGTTCTTTTGATTTCTTACTTAAGTCTTTTCTATGAAGACAACTAAATTTGTCTTTTCAGGTTCAAGGGGTACGAACAGATTTCACAGTGGAAGTTTATGAAACTCATGCACGTATTGCCCTGGAGAAGGTACAGTGTCTTTTGCTAAGTCTGGAGTGTTTGGTGTGCTCAGAGCAAAAATATTTAAAATTTTATTTTAGGGTGACCATGAGGAGTTTAACCAGTGCCAGACACAGCTGAAGGAGCTGTACAAGAAATTTCCATCAAGCAACATCGGTGAATTTACTGCCTACAGACTGCTGTACTACATATTCACGAAGAACTCTGGAGGTATTTTTGCTCACTGACCCTCCACAAATTCTTTTCAGGCTATCCATATAACATCTTATTGTGGGATGTCCCACGTAATAGGTTAGACCTCTTGGCGATGCAGGGAACAGCACTGTCTTTCTGTCCCTGTCATGATCATGTTGGCGAGATTGTGGTACTTTCTCTGTGACATCAATCACTATTTGAACTGGATGCTCTGTGTTGCTAAAGCCCTGGGACATAGCCCACCCACAGAGCTTGACTGCTTCTAGTATTTTATCCTTATGCTATACTGCTTCATTCTGACCAAATGTCCTTGAATTGTAATTCAACCAATTTTGTTGTGGTGCCTGTTTGCTTCCAGCTGTTGTTTTACCAAAAAAAACTTTTTACCTTTATATTTTAATCAGACTTAACTACTGAATTGGTCTATCTCACTCCCGAGCTCCGTCAGGATGAATGTGTGTCTCATGCTCTTGCGCTGCGTGCTGCATGGGCCCTTGGAAACTATCATCGCTTCTTCCTTCTGTACAAGAGAGCACCACGTATGGCAGCATATCTCATTGATAAGTTTGTAGAGCGTGAGAGGAAGTTGGCTCTGAGGGCTATTCTTAAAACGTGAGTGAAGAACACTGCTTTCTTTATTCCACTTGTGTAATTTATAGAAAATGTATTAATAAATCACTGATGATACTTGACCAGGTTTCTCTTGTGTTTTCCTCTCATTGTCTCCTGTAGGTTCAGGCCCTCTGTGCTGGTGGAGTATGTACAGTCCAGTCTGGCCTTCCCTTGTTTAGATACATGTTTAACTTTCCTGGCAGGGCTTGGAGTTACTTTCATACAGTCAGATCCTACTAAGATAGATTGCAAAGCCAGCTCAGCTTGTCTGGCCTCTTAGTAATAATATATAAGGAAGCAGACGATTAGGAATATTTAAAAGCTGATGAGAATGATGAGGGAACTGATATCTGCATAACACAGCCAGACAATGTAGATTACATTTATTTATATTCTTACTGCTCTTATAGAGCATGACATGCATACAGACATGAACCGAAACAAAAGTAATGACTTAGTGTGATAGTGACTAGCTTACCTGCCTACACTTGAAACTTCAGAGTATGAACACAGAGATGCCACCTTATAGGTCCCAGTTCCACATAGCAGATAGACCAAGTGCAATAAAAGATCGGCTCTGTAGTTCATCCATCAGGCAGAAAAGAATAGATAAGGTTAAAAAAAAAAAAAGAAAAGTTTCTGGGTCTCCGGTTTCCCAGGCTCCGCAGATCATTTTAAAGCTAATCCTTTTCTATGTTCTAATGTTTTTCTTCCCTCAAGCCAACAGCATCAAAGCTCTCATGAAGCGAATATCCTGAAAACCAAAGTTGTGAAGATGCAAAGCTGATCGCCACTCCCTGTTCATCTCAGGACAAAGATGGCTACTACAAGTGCTCTGCTCCAGATTTCAAAATCCAGCTTTGTTTCCCCCAAAGTGGTCATTTTCCATGGACTTTGTCTTGCACTGATGATGGATGATCATCTGGTGAGAAGATGGTTGATGGGCCTCCATGTCTCCTTGTGTCCATTGAGAGCGGAAAGGAAGAGCTCCATTAGCCGTAGGGCAGTATCCTGAATCTTTTTTCACAGTAATTCCAGGTATGGACTCGTGCAGCACAGCAGGATATGCGCCTGCACAGATAGTTTTCCATTCTATGTTTTACATTGCCTCATACGTACAACCGACACACGTTTAGTCTGTCCATTGAGTTCACCGATGACCTTCAAGCATCTAGAGAGTGTTGCTCACTGAAGTAGCTGCTGTAAGGAAAAGACTCAGTTAAAGAAGACAGCTGCGCAGTGAAACCTACAGAATCTAAGACCGCCATAGAATCTCCCAGCCCATCAAGAGTCTGTCTCGGGCTACTCGCCCAAATCAACAGCAGTCTTCCCATGAAGATATGAAGATCAAGATTACTAACTAGAGAGAGAATCTAGAGTGCATCACCCAAAGTGACGAGTGTGACAGCAGTGAGGAAACAGGAAAAGTGGAGAGTGAAACAACCATAAACAGCTGTGCTCGATGGCGTCGGTCGTTTTTGGAGCGGCGTTCTCCTATTCATGTAGGAGCTGAAAGCATATGGGTTTGTATTTGTCTTGAGCCTGAGCGCATGTCTATACTTGGTAAGGGACTTGACAGGTTATAGAATGAGAAGTATTGATTCAGCAGCGTATACTGTGTTGATGTTTAGATGGCATGTATATTGAAGTAAATCATCTGTCATGTGAGTGGAGTAAACCTGATTCACCAACAATAAATAATAAAGGTTGCTTAAATTATTTCTCATAGTAGATTTTGAGAGAATGTGTGTGTCATCTCAGGATAAAGAAAGGTGGTTAATGAAGTTGTTTGAACTTGGAGGACCGATTTGTGGCTTGCTGTGTTGGAGCATAGAGTTGACCTTGGTGTGTTTGGTGTCAGTACTGAAATGTTTGATATTGATGATACTTTTTGCATCATCAGCTCAAGCACTCATGCATATGGTGGTGTAAATATTGTACAGAACAGCTCTTTTGTGTTTTATGTTCCGGGGATTAAATAGATGATATTTCCTGCTTGTTATGGTAAGTGTTATTGTAATTTAGACCGTAAATATAAAAGAGAGCTTTTTTAAAAGTTTCATTAGTTTTGAGTAATGGAACTGTGTATAGAATGTTGAGACAATGGTAACTATCCATTCATTCCCTGCTTGTATCGCTGGATAGAAAATGCAGACAGATCTGAGGTCATGATGGCTGCTTGTGGAAAATAATTTAAAAATATCTTAGATCTGGTCAATATAAAGCTATATTGCAACACCAGAGTGACTGGTTTCATTGGTTTTCATTTGCTTTCCTCTCTATTTATTAGTGTAAATGGTTTTTCATCCATATGCTGTTATTTTTACTTTCCTCATTTTCTTACTCCTTCAACCTCATTCTTAATCATGGGAATGCTCCCCCATGTGTTTTTTTTTTTGTTTGTTTTTTTTTTTCTTTTTTTTAATACAAGTACTGTTCTCATGCCAGTTAATGCAACATTCACACTTTTGGGCAGTTGTGACTTCTTTTTTTTTGGACTTTGCTCCCATTTTTATGAGGTATATTTTGCTATATAGAAAAGTATGAGGTTTCATTAACTGGTTTTGGTTTTGGTACTTCTGGGGTTTTGTTTGTTTAGGAGCTTGTTGATTAAGTTTAAGACAGTGGGTATGTAAAGTCGAGTTTGCCTGCTGTGTTGCCCTTCTAAGTATAGCTTCTATTGGTTTGTTTATTAGAATTGTCTTTTCGTCATATCTTTGTCTTTCATTTGATGCGGATAGAAGTGAACCCAAAGCTTATTGCAATATTAATCAGTTTGCTTGTCCTGTGCAGCCTCGAGTCCATTTCCCCACCCTCTTCCTTTTCTTGTTCTCTTTTTCTCATTACCAGATTTCTCTTTTGTCTTTGCAGTCATAAAGCATAAAAGAAGCTAAACGAGGGATGAAAAATGAGAGCGACGCGCATTTCCAGACTTGAACTGGACGCTGGAAAGTGGCCACACATCGCAATGTATTCACTTTACTAGACCAGTGTCTGAAATCATAATGAGTCTGTTTGCAATGTGCACATGCATTGTTTTTTTTTTTTCTTCCAAGCTCTTGGTCACACTCCAGTTTTTGTTTCCACCACTGTTGTCATTCGATTTATTGTCTCAGGTCCTGAAGTAAATCGATATGTTCAGATGTGTTCTGTTCCCTTTTACAATATTTTAGTATCCTATGGTTGTCCCGCTTCATATTTCGATGGAGCTTATTTAGTCTTAAGCACAGGTCACATCTGAACATATCATTTACAGAATTTCTCCCACAACAGGTAGCTTTCAGCTGAATGTATTTTTTTAGCCTAATTGTGGAAAAATTATGTCTTATTTGATTAACACCTTTTTATTTTGGACATTTATTGTTTTGAATTAGATGTACTTTATCTTCCGAGCTTCTAATGGTCCCATCCCTCTGTAAACGTGCTCGCTCTTCCTCCGGTCCTCTTCTGATTTGATGCTTCCCGCCTTTTAGTGCCATAGTAAATGTTTTTGCTTTATTTTGAAGCTTTTCTTCTTTGTGATGTTCACGTTTCTCATAGGTTGGCTTCTTTTTAGCTACTTTCATTCTTTGCTGCTTTCTCTTTCTCCTGCTTTCTTATATTTTCCCCTTACACCTCACTATCCCTTCCCATGTGCTCTATACTGATTGTTTAAGCGTCACACATGTATGTCCTCTGCAGTAAGTATTCATGCCATCTGACTGCTTTTCTGCCTTTTCTTACAGCTCAAAAGTTTAACATCTGAAAGTCAGCTTTGAGCTAAACGACAATATAACTTACTTATTTGTTTGTGTGTGTGTGTATATATATATATATTTATGTATATATATATATATATCTGTAGATATTGTACTGCTCTTGAAATAAATTGGAAAGAAATTAGCTTTTGTGGTTGTGTACAGTAATGCCAACATGAATAAGGCTTGGACTTTGCAGCTGCAGTATTCAGTAGCTCGGAGTGATCCACTACAATACAGTACTGCGAAATGTGTGATTGATTTTTAAATTGCATGGTAACACCCCAACTTATTTTTACTTGGTGTGTATTCTAGTTTTGGGCTCAACAAAGTTTAGCAATAAAGCACATGAACTTTTGGTTTTGTTTTAAACTATGTAAACCACAACATTCCATCTTGTTACCCTTTTGTAGTTCCATGGCCAGTTTTCCTTGGAGAGTGAAGGTTGTTAATGCTGAAAAGGAGAGAATAATTATTCCCATGTTTTTGGATTTGAATGTTCAGTATCCAGACGACTTTTGACCAGCCATGGCTTAGTATTCAGTGGCCGACAGTGTTTATGTAGCATCGTAAGTCAGGGTCACCTCGACTGGGGTGTCGGCAGGAGGTGGAAGGAATATTTCGAGGATCTCAATCCCACCAACAGCAGCACGCCCTCCGTGGAGAAGGACGACCCTGGGGCTTTGAGTGGGGGGTCTGGTGCTCTGGGAGAGGAGGAGATCCGCACTGAATATCTCGGTCCTGGTTGACACGTCTCTGCAACAGCACTGGCGGCTGTAGCTTCGGATTGCTAGAACCCTTTTTAAAAAGCGACACCAAAGGGCACATTTCTCCAGTAATCGTGGATTCACACTGCTCGGCCTATCCGGGAAAGTCGATGCCGGGGTACTGGGGAGGACGAGTCGACCGCGAGCTGAACCTCGGATTCAGGAGGAACAATGTGGTTTCTGTCCTGGCCGCGGCGCTCTTGACCAGCTCACTAACGATTATTTTAATAATCGATTACTTTTTTTTTCTTTCTCTCGATTAATCCGAATGAGCGCAAAACAATTTTACATTTTCATTTCTATATTCAAAAATAGATCATGCGTTTTCAAATCGCCAGTCCTTTCCGTGAGTAAGTACATATATAGTCATTTGTTAATTCGGTGATGGGAGCTCATAGGTCAACATAATGAAAAATACACACCCACACATACAGGATATTTCTCTCCGACTTGTTTCCTTTTCTCAAGGGCTACCACAGCTAATCATCGGATTCGCAGGTTTGATTCGGAATAGTTTTTTTTTTTTTTACGTCGGATGTCCTTCCTGACAACCCTTTAGCAAGGGACAAACAGACGGCGATGCAGCTTCTCTTTACGAAAGTCAGCAATGGTTCTTTTACGTGAACCGCTCACCATAGACACAGACATGGCCGACCTTTGGTAACCCAGTTATCTGCACTGGGTGGGGGGGGGATGTGCAGTGACAACCTTGTGGAGAGGGACTATATACACATATATAAATACATATTCAATGCTATAAATGCTTAACAATTGAACACAAAAATAATGCACAAGATGTAACTAAAATATTAATACACAGACGCACCCCCAACTGTGGGATGGATCACTTGGTGATACTGATGTGGCCCAGACTCGATGTTCCCTCAATTGAGATGTCACTTCACTTACTGATTGCTCTATTGGACAATCCAGCCACACAGCTTTACACGATACCTATAATCAATGCCTGTTACCTCAAAGCCAAGGCTTTTAATCTCCAGTTATTGTAAATATTTTCTGAATGAGTGTGCAATTACTGCCCTCTAGTGTACAAACTAGAAAATTTCACAATTAAAAAAAAAAAAAAAAAAAAAGATTTTCACCCAAGGGTTTGTCAGACTTCATTTTGTTTACTACATGAGAAACTAAATCAATTCTTAATACTGTAACGATGTAAAAACAAAGTGCTATTTGGCCCAATACTGTAAACATTGAAGTTGTTACTTGACATTTAAAGCAGGGAGCTTTTTTTAAGCCATGTCCACACAGTGGATAAAAATAGTTGTACAGTAATGCTTGACAGCAATCACCAGCTTGATGCGAGAAAGATTGGGTGCATTATCATAAGCCTTGCTTAGACACTAAAATCTTGCTAGCATTCCATCCCAAGATGGCAACAGCAAGGTTATGCAGATCTATGACTGCATACTGATGTAGGATTGAGGTCAACATATTTGTCCTGCAAGCAGCCAAAAAATAAATAAAAAACCCAGAATGATGCACTTTTGTTCTCACATTTATTACAATTTTTAGTTGCAATGACTCATGGTGCTTTGTTACAATACATTAAGTCTCCAGACACAATGGCCAGGAAGCGGTCACAAAACATACTGTGAAGATAAGTTCTATTAAGAGGGACACATGGTACATGAATCTTTGCCATAAACTTGGCAGTATTTGAACAGAGTGGTAAACATTTGATGTGTAAAGGCTTGGCCCTAAAAGCCCAGTGCCCACTCAACTATCCAAGTAGGTTGTCATTAGTGTGGACCATCAACTCCATCTTTCAGTGTAATACTGTATTGCATTTACTTTAAGCACCAATAACGACTAATCCAACTCTTCAAGGGCGATACTCGAATTAAAAGGAAATGCAGCAGCAGCACACAAACAGGGGAAAAGATTTTGAAATGGGACAAAACTGTTACTTTAGAACTAAAAATGGTACATCGGAGTAATCAGAGGCAGTTCAGCTACTTCGTTTCAAACATTTCATGCTTTGGCATTGATTATGTCGACAAATTCTGGCTTCAGTGATGCTCCACCCACCAAGAAGCCATCCACATCTTTCTGACCTGCCAGCTCTTTGCAGGTTGCCCCAGTAACTGAACCTGTGAACAAAAATGGCTTCAGTCCTGAACCAAATACCACTGATCAATTTAAAATAATAAAAAAAAAAAAAAAAAAAAAAAAAAAAAACCCACAACTCACCTCCATAGATGATCCGAACAGAATTCGCAACAGCCTCAGAAATGTTGTCCTTCATCCATTGCCTCAGCTTATCATGCACTTCCTGAGCCTAGACACAAAATTATGGTATCACTGACATGCAGGAAATAAGTTTGTACAAGTCTACATTTCTGATAGTGCTACCTGTTGAGGTGATGCAGTTTTACCAGTACCAATGGCCCACACAGGCTCATAAGCAATCACAACCTTACTCCAGTCCTTAACGTTGTCTACAACACATGGGGGGAATACACTTGGATGCTTGCATAACATAACTGCAATATTTAAGCCAAGCCTTTTTATCCTACCTAAATATAATGTCTAGGTGTACATTACTCCAAAGCTATATTCATTTACCTGCAATGATTTTGGTCTGTGCAAAGACAATCTTTTCAGTGATTCCAGCTTCCCTCTCATCCAACTTCTCCCCAATACAAGCGATCACACCCAGGCCACTCTCAAGAGCGTGAGCTACCTTCTGGCCAATCAGCTGCAAGGAGCCAAACCACAACAGGCATAAAACAACAGATACAGCTACAAGAATGCCAAACATATCTTAAGCTATGGTGAACAATGTATAAGAGTAGGCCACCTCATCACTCTCTCCAAACACATGACGCCGCTCAGAGTGTCCTAGAATCACCCACTCCACACCACAGTCCTTAATCATTGCAGGGCTTGGGGAGGGAATGTAGAAGCAAAAGCATGTTCGTGTCACTTTAGAAAACAGTACACAAAAAAAAAAAAAAAAAAAAGAATCCCACATGCATGGGCCTGTACCTGATCTCTCCAGTGAAGGCACCTTTGGCAACCTTGTAGCAGTTCTGTGCAGCCACACCAATTTTAGCATCAAGTTTGGACCTGGCAAAGTCAAGGTAAATGGTAGGAGCACCACAAACGACATCTGCAAGAGAGGTTTTACAGGGAACCTTATTAAAAAGGAGGTTAGTCAACAAACCAAGAACCCTGATTTTTTTTTTTTGGTGTTGGGGGGCACAGAAGCCGTGACCTAGCCACTTTAAAAGAATCCATGGCCACTTTGCTGACCCTTAACAACAATCTTTTCATCCTTTGGTTCCAAGTCACTACCCTGGAAATTTTATGGAGATACAAGCAGCTCGAGCTAAAGCGCAAACTGAAAAGTGAACGTAGCTGCGACACCATCACAGCTGGGAAACATGCGGAATGACCGTTTCATGATCTTGACATTTGAGGTCAGCAACCAGAGCAAGAAAACTGCACAATGTTATGTTGGACACAGCATTACTTAAGGTTCATTTCCAGATCTTGTGCCATGTGTACTCCCACTGAAAATACCCGAGCTATAGGAAAGCATGGTGTTGGCAGCATGTTTAGTATTATCTATAGCTTCTAGGTTGCTCCTGTGATGTCCTTATCCCATCATTACCCATTAAAAAAAAAGCCGTCGTCAGACCATAGTTTGAGATGTTCATCGGTACAAAATGGGATGGTCAAAGATCAGCATTTGTACATCAAAGCCTAGCTCATCAATTCCACATAATCTACTATTCAAGTAATACATTTGGATTTCAGTCAGCAATCTTGAATCTGTAATGCATCAAGAATGTCCCACCCCCGTGAAAAACAGTCAAGTTTTGCAGATTTTGAAAAAGTTCAAGTTGAAGGCATGTTTTAACAAAATTTCAGTTATTAATATCCCAAGTACAGGTGGCCCCTTGACTAGCCGCAGTTTTGCACTCGTGCTCCCACATAGTCGTGGATTGCCGAGTAACTGTCACGTGATTCAATTTCAGACGATGGCCATTCTCCCTCCTGCCGATTTGTTGAGATGTATATGCCCCTTTCTCAGTCATGCACAAGTTATCAATGTGCATTTTGAGTACCAGTTAAGCTCCATGATGCCACTCAAACACCGGCTTAGCACCAGAAAAAGGTAATGTTGGATGTCTCTTCTGAAGAAATAAGCCTTTCTCATGAAGAAAGGACAGTTTCCTCTGAAGTGCCTGAAGAGGAATAATCTGAACTGTTTTAAACTACTGTAGTAATAAATTCTTTTAGTTCCATACCCAAGTTAATGTTTAGAATGCTTGTGTCATTTTATGTACTGTAGCACATTTATCCAATTTATTACACATGTTATGGTCTATGTTTTGGGGGACTTTGATTTTGGCAGCTGCGCCTCTCACTCTGTTTTCGCTCCGGCTGAGGGGCATGGCTGACCTTCTCAGATGGCAGTAGCTCACCTGAATTCACTTCTCATCTACTCCCAATAAACACAAGCTGCACGCTCACCTCTGCGTGAGAAGATTCTCACATCATGTCCCTGCTTCCCCGTGTTCTCTCTGGCTCCAGTGCTTCATGTTTCTCTTAGTCACCAGTACTGCAGTTGAAGTGTGTGGCTCTGCTCAAGTGCTTCCCCTTTGAATAATAAAGCTACTCTGCCATCTCACACTGCCTCCTGCATTCTGGGTCTGGCTGAAATGTCACCACACTTAGGTTCTTTTTATATAAAATGTAGTAATGATCAAGTTAAAAACCTTAATTTTGTACTGTGATCTTAAAAATTAATATACATCAATAAAATAAAATTATAATCACTAAAGTTTTTACTTACTACTGTATTAGTGAGATTCTATAGAATGTGTTTAAGAAGCATATTTTAGCATATGTAATATGATACACAGGGTTTTACTTCCAGGTACAGAATTTACGGATTATCTTGATTCGCGGGAAGGGCCAGAACCGAACCCCCACGAATAATGAGGGCCTAGTGTATACAAATAACTCCTGCAGGTGTGTAGGTGAGGTGTTAAAGTAGCATTATGAAGTTTGAAGCCGATCCCAGATCCCACAGGTTCCATACTGGGTGCCACTCATGACCGTGATCTGGTCCAGGATGAAAATACCATCAACTTTCAGTTTCATGCTTGAACAGCCATTTAAACCAAGTCAAAGTTATATCAAATGTATGTTAGGTAAAGCTGTTAATGGTACTTCATTGTTAATCAGATTTTTTTATGATACGTTAAATAGCAACAAAGTTTTTGGGACTTTCATACTTTGAGCTTGCCAATTACAGACTTTTTTCTGTAAATCTTTTACAAGCAACTGGCAATGAATTTATATTAGCATAAAAAAAGGGTTCATCTATCAAGATCCATCATCTATAGCCATTATTCCTCAACCAATTTAAAATTTGGTAACAAATCTTACCGTTTCCCCTTGTTCCATCACCTACTTCATAAAAAAAAAAAAAAAAAAAAAAACACATTTCAAATGACTTTGAAACGCATTCTAGTCCACCATGGATCACGAAGTGGTAGACAGCAGGCTGAATGTGGACTCTTTAGATAGACCTGCCAGAATAGGTTTATTAAAAGCACCCTCTGTTCCACAGTCCTAGTTTTTCTCCCCAAACAAAGCTTCTACAACAGAATGATAAGGGAAGTAAAATGATCAACAGGCAGAGAAGGGGGTTGGGAGGGGCAGGCACATTTGCCATGCATCCTGGTGAAACCAAGGTTGTCAAGCTGGTGGCCTATTAAGGGCTACAAATGAAAAAAATAAGGTAATGATGCACTTAAAAGGCTGGTACAATGGAAAACAGAACGAGCAATCAACTGTAATTGTTCCCCTCCTACATACGAGTAGGACCCCATTTATAATTCGTGCGCATGTCTCCAATACACTGTGCAATTTGGAGACCAGGCTCAACAGCATGTGGTATTTGCAAGACTATCTTAGGTAAAGCCAAATCTAAATTAAACCCCAGCAGCAACTCTGCCTCAAATGTCATACAGCCTGTCTTCACTGTCAAAAAGATCAGAGGTCATCACTGAGAAGGTCACCATGCATTTTACAGGGATCATGGGTCAAACAGAAACAGGAGGATAAAGGTTAGGTAGGTGAGGAGATTAAAAATAAGTGAGCATATTTAAGGGGGGGGGGGGTTCACAAGATTTGTTTCAATAGCTGTTGATATTCTTTCTGTTATGAGACATGTTGAACTTTGGCTGGATGAAGTCCATAGTTGTGTGTGTGCGCAGTAAACAAGCATTGACTAGCTATGCTCTTAATAGGGGCAGTGGTGGCCTGGTGGTAAAGAGTGCGGGATCACTGATCCTAAGGTTGGGGGTTGGAGTCCCACGCTCCACAAGGTTGCCCCCCCCAGCTAACTGGGTTATCAAAGGCCAGCCATGTCGCTCACTGGCTATGGTGAGACATGTAAAAGAACCATTGCTGACTTTCATAAGGAGTAGCTGCAAAGCCTGGTTTCTGCCTCTTGCTTAAAGGGTTGTGTCAGGAAGGGCATCAGACTATGCCCAATCAAACATGTTCATTCGCTGTGGCAACCCCTGGAAAAAGCTGAAAGGAAAAGGGGATTTTTTTATTTATTTATATATAAATATATTATCTATATATATATATATCTATATATATATATATGCACAAGGCTCACTTGTTGTATTAAAAGACAAAAAAAAAAAGTTATGAACTATTATTTCAGGCTTTTGTGATCACCTATTCGATTATAAGTAGTTCTTGTGAAAGCTACACAGGTTCTCCCAACATTGGCACATTCAGAGCTACAGTATAGCACGCAAACTCAATTTTATTGATAACTCAAAAAAACGTACCCAACATCTCCAGTCGTGAGACTACCTTGTCATAGCTTAAAAAAACCTGGCCTGTGTGTAGTTTGGACGCCAACACTAAAAACACTACTGGTTTGTTCCCTAGCTCGGACTTTGGCTACGTGCTGACTGACACACACACACACACACACACAAATAGGCCTGTCCCCAGCATCACAGAAAAACATGGCCATGACCCACAAGTAGTGAAACAAGGAATTACACAGTAAGCCAACATTCCTTAACAAGCTCCCATCTTTACACCATATTTGAACTGTTTTTACACACATACACGACCTTGGCTCTCATGCTAAATCGAATTAGCCGATTGCTACAGCTTCAGCTAGTCCTACATGCACGTTACAGGACATGCAAGTTAGCATCACTGAGTGCATGAACTGATGCTTGAACTCTTAATTCGATGAGAACTACTGTGTGCACGGGGTTATATGGCGTTTTATCCATCTGAATTCAGGTGTATGAGGTGGTTTCTCGAGGTTAGTAGCTCTGTCACTACTCAGATTTACAAAAGGGATTCTCCGAAAAGGCGTACAGGAACAATACCAGACCAGGTACAGCTGTATATTAATAAACTTCCTCCTCGCTATATGTACAACCGGAAATATCAGCTTGAACACGACACCTGCAATGTTATTCCTCACCAGTTACTTCCAGTTACTTCCTCACCAGTATCAGCGTTGAGTTTCGCGCTGTTCAGCGTGTCGATAAGCTCGCCAAGGCTCTTCTTATCACCGTTCATTTTCCAGTTGCCACCGACGAAAAATTTCCTGCCAGTCATGATTGCACAAAGATGAACCACCACCACACAGCTTGCTCGGTTACTAACTCCCAGAAGGTGACCTCCAGAGGAGAGAACGAGACAGCAGGAGGAAGTCAGTGCGGTGGGTTTATATAGAGGAACACACAGCTCCACCTAGTGCCAGATGATTGGGGAGTGTCCGAAATCACATACCCCTGCTTCTATGTGCACTTCCCACCTTTTTTTTTACCATTTGCACGTGGTCCCTTTCATGGTTCACATGTAATATTTAATTTAGTTCAAGAGTCATATACATGCATATATTGGGGCAGCTGTGCATATATATATATATATATATATATATATATATATATATATATATATATATATATATATATATATATATATATATATATATATCTTCTTCTTCTTCTTTTCCTTTCGGCTGTTCCCTTCAGGGGTCGCCACAGCAAATGATCTGCCTCCATCTCTCCCTATCCCCTGCATCTTCTACTCTTACTCCAACGACCTTCATGTCCGCCTTCACCGCATCCATAAATCTTCTCTTTGGTCTTCCTCTGGGCCTTTTGCCTGGTAGTTCCAACTTCAGCATCCTACGACCAATATACTCACTATCCCTCCTCTGTACATGTCCAAACCATCTCAATCTAGCCTCTCTGACTTTGTCTCCAAAACATCTAACATGTGCTGTCCCTCTGATGTACTCATTTCTGATTCTATCCATCCTCGTTACTCCCAAAGAGCCTTTCTACCTTTCCACCTTGTCTCCTGAACACACAGTATGTCCACCTTCCTCCTCTGCATCATGTCAGCCAGCTCCCTATCTTTTCCTTGCATAGTTCCAACATTCAAAGTCCCTACTCTCAGTCCTAGGCTCACGCATTTCCTCTTATCTCTCTGCCTACGGACACGCCTCCCGCCTCTCCTTCTTCGACGTCTTCGACCAACAGTAGTCCAATTTCCATCAGCACCCTGTTGGTTGACAGCACTGATGGCGGTCGTTGTTAACCCGGGCCTCGACCGATCCGGTATGAATTCTGTATTGATCATTTGCATTTTTTTAAATGTGGCAGAAGTTTTACGCCGGATGCCCTTCCTGTCGCAACCTTCTGCATTTATCCGGGCTTGGGACCGGCATAAGGGGGAGAGACACTGGTTAGTGACCCCCCCCCCCCGCCTCATGGCTGCATTATATATATATATATATATATATGGCTGTATGTATATGTAACCAAAAGGTCACCAGAGGTTTGGTTCCTGAACCAGCAGGGAAAAAATGTGGGGAGGGGGCAATTTGGTACAGACAAGGAGCCTGCTGTGCATGTTTTTGGACTGTGGAAAGAAACTGGAGTACCCAGAGAAATTCCATGAAAACTACACCCAGAAACATGCTCGCCAAATCCAGGACTTGAACTCAAGACCTTCTTGCTGTGCAGTGGGTCACTTTTATGCACTCATTTGCTG
Organism: Plotosus lineatus; assembly: GCA_024760905.1. Taxonomy (NCBI): domain Eukaryota; kingdom Metazoa; phylum Chordata; class Actinopteri; order Siluriformes; family Plotosidae; genus Plotosus; species Plotosus lineatus. The sequence continues at coordinate 53,164,354 of CM045728.1, forward strand.
AACTGCTTAATTCTACTAGGGTCAGTTTATTCTGAGTAAAGGCAGCCTTCACACACAACCACAAACACTTAAAATCTAGGGTTAATTTGGACAGCTAGTTTGTCTGAGGGGTGTTTTTGGACTGTTAGAGTAAAGAAAGAGTACTCAAAGGAAATTCATGCGTGCACAAGGAAAACATCCTACTCCACACAGAAATATCCAAACCAAATCCCGGACTTGAAACCAGGACATTTCTGCTGTGGAGGCAGACCACCATGTAGTGACACCATGCAGACCACCACGGCATGCCGCCATTCTAGTACTAAACATTTGAAAATGTATACAGTACTTGTTGTGTTGTCATATATATATATATATATATATATATATATATATATATATATATATATATATATATATATATATATATATATGTGTGTGTGTGTATGTGTGTGTGTGTGTGTGTATGTATGTATGTATGTATGCATGACGCCAGAGGTCTCCAATGCTTCCTCCCACTGCTGCCATAATGAGCATGTAAAAGAATCATTGCTGATTTTTATCAAGAGTAGGCTGCGTAGCCGTCAGTGTGTTTCTGCCCAGCAATGGTCTGGAAAGCTGTTCAGGGTGTACTCTGCCCTCACCCAGAGTCGGCTGAGATGGGCACCAGCTTCCCCGTGACCCCAATTGGGATTAAGCGGCTCAGAAAATGAATGAATGAATGAATGTGAATGCATGTGTGTCAGTGTTGCCTATGTATATGGGCCTGAGAGTACTGTAATGTATCTGAAAGACAACATACTAATCAAACAACATTACTGGCCAAAAATACTGAAGGGCAGTGGTGGCCTGGTGGTATTGGGTACTGGATCGCTGTTCCTATAGGGTTGGGGGTTCGGGTCCCACTCTCTACAGGGTTGTCACTGTCCCCTCCAGTGCAGCTAACTGGGTTATCAAAGGTCGGCCATGTCTCTCACTGTCTATAGTGAGAGGTTCATGTAAAAGAACCATTGCTGACCTTTGTAAAGAGTAGCTGCAAAGCCATCAGTGTGTTTCTGTCCCTTGCTAAAGGGTTGTGTCAGGAAGGGCATCCGACATAAAAACTTCTGCCAAATCAAATTTGCAAATCAGATGATTCACTGTGGAAACCCCTGAAAAAGGGAAAAAGACAAAAGGAAACTACTACTGGGCAAAAAAGCTGAGGCATGTCTGAAGGCAGAATGATACAAATATGTGAGCTGATCAGAACCATTCAAATTGCATGTGCAGTATTGGTTGCTTAGTGGTTAGCATGCCTGTCTCACTGCAAGAAGGTCTCTTCTATATCTCAAATCTGAGTTAATTCATTCAGTTTCTGAACCATTTAATCCTAATTAGGATTGCAGAGAGGCTATCTCAGACCACTCTGTGTGAGGGCAGGGTACACCCTAGACAGCTCGCCAGGCCATCGCAGGGCCAACATTCACAATCACGGGCAATTTGGAGTAGCCAAATAACTGACTATGCATGCTTTTGGACTGTGGGAGGAAACCCACTCAAACACTGGGAGAACATGATACATTCTCCACACAGAAACACCCAAGCTGGGAATCGAACCCAGGATCTTCTTGCTGTGAGGCAGACTTGCTAACCACTACACCACCGAGTTGCTGTGAAATCAGAGTTATGTTACAGTAAATAAATCAGCACATAAAACATGTGTATTTATTTAATTGGGTTTTATTTATTTTCCTTTAGGACTTGTGTGAAAATTTTATATTTTGGAAAATTGTAAAAAGGTTCACAAAGGCAGCACAATGACACAGTGGTTATCTCATCTGCCTCACAATTGAGCGCTTCAGTGTGAAGTCTGTATGCTCTTGACGTGCTTATGTGAGCTTCCTCCGGGTACCCTGGTTTCCTCTTACAGACCAAAGACATGCACCTTCTGCTAACTGGTTGCAAATTGCGAAAAATTCTGAGGGTTGAATGGTTGTGTGTATTTTCCTGTGATGGTCTGGCGAGTTGTTCAGGATGTATATCGCTTTCACTCAGTGTCGACTGAGGATGTTTTTCTGGGCTAATGACAGTCTGCATGTTCAAAGTTCATTCATTTATTTTTTGAAACGCTCTATCCTAATTCGGGTTTCGGGGGAGTTGGTGCCCATCTCAGTGAACTCTGGGCCAGAGCAAAATGCAACCTGGACAGCTTGCCAGACCAGCCTTTTCTTTCTTCTTGTTTTCCTTTTGGCTGTTCTCTTCAGGGGTCACCACAGCGAACCATTCGCCTCCATCTCACTCTATCCTCTGCATCTTCTACTCTTACTCCAACTACCTTCATGTCCTCCTTCACCACACCCATAAATCTTCTCTTTGGTCTTCCTCTCGGCCTTCTGCCTGGTAGTTCCAACCTCAGCATCCTACTACCAATATACTCACTATCCCTCCTCTGCACATGTCCAAACCATCTCAATCTAGCCTCTCTGACTTTGTCTCCAAAACCTCTAATATTGCTGTCCCTCTGATGTACTAATTCCTGATCCTATCCATCCTCGTTATTCCCAAAGAGAACCTCAACATTTTCATCTCTGCTACCTCCAGCTCAGCCTCCTGTCTTTTCCCCAGGGCCACTGTTTCTAAACCATACAACATCGCTGGCCTCATCACTGTCTTGTAGGCAGAAACACACTGACCACTACATGGCTTATTAATCACGAAAATCAGAAATTGTTCTTTTACAATGCATCCCACCACAGACAGACCTTTGACAGTGATGCTTGAACCTCTGAACTTGAGTTAAAAAAAATCCAACACCCTACCGCCTGCCACTGCTGCCTGTGTTCAAAGTTTTGCTTTGTAAATGAATGTTTATGCTTTTTCTTTGACAGTGGGTCCAATTTAATATTGTCTCTTTTTTAATTGACTGAATGGATTTCCTGTTTGTTTGGAAAATATTTAATTATTATTGTGATATTTCTCTTGTTTTTGAGCCTAAGCAATGACGTGGTTTTTCTCACTTCGTTTGCCATCAGACTCCAAACACCATTAAGTTCCGCCCATTTGATTCTCCTTCCTGTCCTCATTGTTGCTGTAGTAACGGAGCTTCTCACATGGCAGTGATAGTAGAGACTGCCGTCCAATGAAACGCAAGGGACATGATCTTACCCATAAGACTTTGCGTGCATTTTTTTTTGTTTTGTTTTGTTTTTGTTTTAGCGATTTCTTTATTTGGCATTGTTTACTCATCGAAACCTATTAATGTTAAATATCAAATTATTATATATCACATTTAAAAAGCATTATTTACGAGCCAGGAAAAAAAAATCTACCATGACTGAGAATTCTGATGAGTTTATTAGTACGTGGAACGCTGACCACTTTACAGTCGGAAAATTTGCTCTTTTAGTATTTGTCTAGAAGGCTTTTTCTTTTGAAAAAGCCCGTCATTCGGTTCAAAATAAGTTTAATACATTCTTTGATATTGGGTTATTCATATTAGCACATTAATTCGCTAGTTCATTTTGCTGTCCATTAACATACGATGTCATTCTCTTTATTATATATCACGTTGCAAATGTGCTCATTGAGACAGACTGAAAATGCATGAAAACTCAAGGGTACGTTATTCATCAGAATTTGGTAGACTGTGTTTTATATCTCATACCAGCATTATTTATATGTGACGCAGTATTTTATTTGAGGTTAAAATTTATTTAAACTACGTTGGACTTCCTTTATTACCTCTTGTTTTGACTGAAAGTCCAGACTTGCAAATTTTCTCAGCTCCAAATGTAATCCTTCATTATAATAAAGCGGATTGTCGAGGAAATATAAACTACAAACGAAGAAGATTGTAGGTTCTGCAAGAATCTGTGGACTCACAAGCGCCCTCTGCCATGGGTCAGGGGTACTGTTCACCTCACCAGGGAATTTTTTCCTGGGTTTTATGATACAATATTAAAATGCGAGTCAAAAATAAATGATATTGTCAGCCAAAGAGACAGAAATATTTTTTAATATACATTATTACACCTGGATGAACATGCCCGAAACACAACACCAGAGAGGTATTCAGGAGACATTCTGACCAGATGCCCGAGCCACCTCAACTGGTCCATCTCAATGCGGAGGAGCAGCGTATCTACTCCGAGCTCTCCCCGGATGGTTGAGCTTCTCACCTAATCTCTAAGGGAGAGAGCCCCGATACCTGACGAAGGAAGCTCATTTCAGCCACTTGTATCTGCGATCGTGTTCACTACTCAAAGTTTGTGACCATAGGTGAGGGCTGGAACCCGAGATACTTGATCTCCTCCACTTGAACCATGGGAGAACAATGGCCTCGGACTTGGAGGTGCTGATTTTAATCTTGGCCGCTTTGCACTTGACTGCGAATCGCTCCAATGAGAGCTGGGGGTCTCGGCTTCATGAAACCAAAAGGACAACGTCATACGCAAAAAGCAGAGTCGAGATCCGATGGCCACCAAACCAGAATTCCTGCAGCTAGAAATTCTGTCCAGAAAAATTATGAACAGAATTGGTGTCAAAGGACAGCCTTGATGAACGCCAACCCTCACTGGAAACGAATTCAACCTGTTGTTACCAATATGGGCCAAAGACTGGCTCCAGTGATACACCAATCGAATGGCCTGTAGGAACGGGTCCTGAACACTGTACTCCCGGAACACGCCCCACAAGATCGCCTGAGGAACACGGTCGAAAGCCCTTTCCAAATTCTCAAAACACATGTGGACAGATTAGACAAACTCCCATGCCCCCTTCAAGAACCTGTGGAGCATCTAGAGTTCGTCAAGAGTGCCACGGCCAGGACGAAAACCACATTGTTCGTCCTGAATCTGATGTTCAACTATTAGTCGGATCCTGCTCTCCAGTACCCCTGCATAGACTTTCCCAGATAGGCTGAGGCGTGTAATTCCACGAAAATTGGAACACACCTTCTGGTCTCCCTTTAAAAAAAAAAAAAAAAAAGCTAAAACCCAACCAATCCTGAGGTGTGACCCCTGGCGACCATGCGATGTTACAGAGACGTGTCAAACAAGATAGTCCTACAGCATCCAGAGCCCTGAGATATTCAGGGTGGATCTCATCCACCCCCAGAGCCCGACCACCAAGCTTTTTAACTACCTCAGTGACCTCAGCTCAAGTGATGGGCTGACCACCACCCAACCCCCCATGATCTTCTTCCTCCTCCATGAAGGGCATGTTGGTGGGATTGAAGAGCTCCTCAAAGTATTCCTTCCACTTCCGGACAACATCCGCAGTCGAGATGAGCAGCTCCCCACTTCCACTGTAAACAGTATTTGTGGAGAACTTCTTCCGCCTCCTGAGGCATCGGATGGTGGTCCAGAAATTTTGTTGAGGCCAACTGATAATCGTTCTCCAGGCCCTCACTGAACTTCCACGGCCGATATTTTGCATCTGCGACCGCTTCGGCTGCAGTGCATTTGGCCTGCCGGTAACCTGTCTGTTGCCTCTGGAGTCCCACAGGCCAATAAGACCAGTCCTTTTTCAGCTGGACAGCCCCCTTCACCCAGGTGTCCACCACCGGGTTCGGGGGTTACCGCCATGATAAGCACCGCTGACAAATATTAGAATTTGTTATATTTTATCATTAACTTTTTTTTTCTTTTCAAGATTGGCAGGTGAGGTTCTGCTTAACTTTTCCTCCCCTGAATGCACACATACGTCATTGCTCTTATTCAACCACTCATTATTTTTAACATTATATTATTCTTTAAATTTAGGAACTTTTTCTTTTTAGAGTAAAAATTATTTAAAATGTTGTGACTAAAACATGCTGCACAAATTAAAATTTTCAGTAAGGAACCCAAGAGCTTAAAGTTTATTTAGGAAATAATGTTTATTGAGATTACAGTAACTCTCAATTGAAATGGTTCGTCACTGTTAAAAGATTCATGACCTAAGATTATCTATCTATCTATCTATCTATCTATCGTTTTTTAATGGGCAGTACTACGTATCTGATTTACACAGACACAGGCATAACTGTTGAAAAGGCCGTTTTTATCCTGCATCACGTGACAGATCACGTCACAGTGTGGCATCGAGATGGAGTTGATTGTGATCTTATAGGAGTTGCTTGTGATCTTATAGGAGTTGCTTGTGGAGTTTAATTCCTGCTAACTGTTGCAGCTAATCTATTGTCGTACCTGTTGTATAATGAAGTTTTCAACTTTGTGCCTTTCGGTATGATGTAAGGCAGATAGATCTCCTCTACCTGTAAGAACAAGAGCCTGAATAAAGACATCGAACTACAACAGACTTGGTGGTCGAACTGGAATTCTGACCGACTCTCGCCAAAGATAATCGCTTATATCCAGTTAGCACAAAGATTACTGTTTTTCATCAACAACAACAATATACGTAATATAGAAAATATAAACAAAGACATTATTATTATTATTATTATTATATTGATGTTGTTTACGTATTTTCAGCAGACTTTTACACTATAATAAATACAATTTAAAGTTTATTTTCCGGTTATGTTGCAATGACAGTGTTGTGAAATGCGGAAGCGCTGTTAGTTGGAGGAGGAGGAGGAGACATGGGAGGAGAGAACAAAAATACTACAACACAACTCCATCAGGAGACATAGAGAGAGGCGAGAGGAAGAAAGAAAGAAACAAACAAACGGTGAGCTCGCGCACAATCACGGAAACTCCCGTCAGCTCCACTTCCGCCCACATCAAACATGGCGGCTTCCTTGACGCAGAGCCTGGCGGATTATTTAGGCTCACCAGAACCGGCAGTTCGATTAATGCTGTCTATTTTAACAGGTAAAGCACAGTTTTTATTCATCTCGCACCAATCTTCTAACATGTTGGGTTATATGAAAATCTCCAGCTGCAACCCCGCAGTTTTGGCTTCGGTGGAACTTTTTCTGAGTGATCTGAGTTCAATCTGCTGTGAGAACAGACTGTTGTTTATGTTGTGGACAGCACGAGCTTGTTCATCTTCATCACTGTACAGAGAGCATGAGCATGAGCACTACTTGTACAACACGTGGAGGTCAATAAGGGCGATAAGGGTGATCTCAGCACTGCACAACAGGACTCCCAACACACTTCCTCAAGAATCTCTCTCTCCCTCTCTCCCTCATACACACACACACATTCTCACTCATTCATTCATTCACTCATTTCCTCAATCATTCCCACTTTCACTCACTTTCCACTTTCCCATATTCTCTCACACTCTCATTCATACTTTCATTCACTCTTCTCTCTCATTTACTCTTATTCTCTTATTCATGCACTCATTATCTGTTATTCTTTCACTCACGCTCACCTTTTCATTCACACTCACTCTCTCATTCCACTGATTTTCTTATTGTCTGTCCCACTCAAATTGTTATTCACGCTGTCACTCATTGGCTGGAAGGAAAAAAAATGTCATCATGCGGCTTTATTTGGCTTCCGAACATTCATTCTTTTTCTGACACCTTTGTCCCAGATAATGACTTGTGTATATCTAGGAGAGTGTTGAACACACTTTGGACAGGGAGATTATGAGACAGAGGATACTAAAGTGCATGAGACTTTGGCCTTACACATGGCCATTTGTGCTGTTGAATGATATACCAAAATAATACAAGGCATGTTGTAATCATGGTAACCTATGGTCCTTGAACAGTTTTGTATTTGTTTCACATTTAATGCTGAAAAAGAACTGACGAAGAAATGGAAATGTTAAAATATGATCACACCCCAAAATCCTTCTAATCCTGTTTCATTGTTTAAAGCCCGACTTGTGTCAAAGCCCAACTATTAAATGCAAAACTATTCTTGTGTTTTTTTTTTGTTTGTTTGTTTGTTTATTTGTTTTGGGTAAAAGTTAACTGAAAAAAGGGTGGTCCCCTTTGCTAGCTGGAAACTCTAAATGGTACATGTCAGTCACCTGTTGAGTCATTAATCAAGTACTGAAGCATGCGTTTAAACACCTGGTGTGGCCTGAGTTAAACAAAAACAAAAATCTATTCGGGTTCTCTTGGGCATTACTCTTCTTTTTCTTTCAGCTGTTCTTTCTTCTTGGTAAACCGAGCAACTTCAATACTGAAGACTGATGTCGGTGTAAGACTTGGGTTGATTTGGCCTTGCGGAGCCCATCCCTCTCCAGGTCGTAGAAACGCTGACGGCTTTGCAGCCTACTCTTTACGAAAGTCAGCAATGGTTCATTCACATACCTCTCACCATAGACAGTGAGAGACATGGCCTGCCTTTGATAACCCAGTTAGCTGCACTGGGGGGACAGTGACAACCTTGTTGGAACTCGAACCCCCAACCTTAGGATCAGTGATCCTGCGCCCTAACCACTAGACCACCCACTGCCGCATGAGTGGAGTGTTCCCTTCAGCGATCGCCACAGCGAATCATCTGCCTCCATCTCACCCTATCCTCTGCATCTTCTCTTACACCAATTACCTTCATGTCTTCCTTCACCACGTCCATAAATCTCCTGTTTGGTCTTCCTCTAGGCCTTCTGCCTGGTAGTTCCAACCTCAGCATCCTACTGCCAATATACTCACTATCCCTCCTCTGTACATGTCCAAACCATCTCAATCTATCCTCTCTGGCTTTGTCTCCAAAACCTCTTACATGTGCTGTCCCTCTGATGTACTCATTCCTGATCCTATCCATCCTCGTTACTCCCAAAGAGAATCAGAACATTTTCATCTCTGCTACCATCAGCTCTGCCTCCTGTCTTTTCCTCAGTGCCACTGTTTCTAAACCATACAACATCGCTGGCCTCATCACTGTCTTGTATCTCTTGGGTGTTACTGAGGTGAATATTTTCATGCTTTACTGTGGATTAGTTTTATTTTCTGTACGAAACAGGGTTATAGTCAAATCTTTTATTCTGGGGTGTCCATGCGGTTGAACAGTGATCCCTTCAAATTTCCCAGCAGGCTTTGCTATTATTTGAACTAGCATGTCATGGTGAAATTCATCATCCAAGGCCATTTTAGTATTTTATGTTAATTTGAGTATGGTTGTTTGTTGATGCCCTGCACAGACTTGCTGCTGTTCAAATAATTTCCACAGAAGTGCACTGAGGCTGTAATAATTCATGCACTGGCTCAGTACCCCCTCTGGCTTCATGTTCAGGAGTGATTCCTAAATCACACATTCACTCCATACTGGGATAGCAACCTGCCTCAAGCTAATCTAATTGGATTAGTGTTATATGAGGAGGTGAGTTACGTTCATTAATACTAATCTACCTCTGAAATTATAATCCCATCACAATCTGTTAGATGTTGACCGACTGTATGTGAGTCTAACTTTTGTAAATCTTACACTATCTTTACCAGGTAAAACAAATTGTAGATATTTCTTCAAGTATAATAATATTTGGCATGTCTGAACATACAGAGCCCCCTAAAGGGACAGGCAGACAGTAGTTTGTGGTTCCAAAGAGAAAGTTTATGGTTCTCACAGAAAAGTTGTCTTGTGCACAGAAAGTGTTCACGGTTGCATGGGAGACCATTTGGGCCATTCCATATAATTTCATCAAAGTGCCATCCGACCAACTTTGCAAACTATTCTTAAAAATTTGTAAGTACTTAATATCCTCTTGAATCTGCAATACATACAACTGAACACTTGAAAAATCACTAAATTTTCTGTTATATGGCTCAAGTATGGGGGCGAAAACATGGATATTTAATCTGAAAATTTAACATAAGAGGTTGTATAGAAGCAATTGTCCTTGATGTCAATATTTAGGTCAATTCCTGTACTTTCACAAGGTGTAGTTTATTTTGTGATACTACCTACTCCACATATTGATACAGACCTTTAAATCCGAATGTCGGACAGATATTTTTGATTTTCAGCTGTTCATTGTATCACGCATAACATAGGACCTTCATTTTAAATTTTAGATTCTGTAGGTAGCCAAGATATAGCACATAAAAATTCTAATGAATATAATGAGTAGTTTTTGTGTAATGGGAGGCCAAAAGTAGCATTATAGAAGTTTGCCATGGATAAAATCTCAAATTTGTAATTCTCTGTAACATGTAATTCTAAATATTAAGTAGTTATTTTCACATTTCTTATGGCTATAGATTCCTGTGAAATGATTCTGAAATTTTCAGACAACTAGCACTTGTTGTTCAGCAGTTATAAAAGCATGAAAATAGCCCAAAATCTCAAGTCTTAATTCTGGTCACAATTTTAGGGTACCTACTGTCTACGTCAAATGGTCATAATTTTGGAACTATTTGCAAATAAGACTTCAAATTGTGGCTTTTTCTATGATGTGTAATGTACTAGAAGTATGTAAAAAAATTTAGAAAAATCTGAGAGGGTCAGGTGGGAAATTTTCTTAAAATCTTTTGAGTTCATATCGAATGATCCATTTATGTGCACCAAAAACCTTGCGAGCACCAGCGCTGTAATGGTAAAAAAATAAGCGGGAATACTATGAGGCTGCTTCGGCAGCCTAACGAGAATCCGCACTGCCCAATCGTGGCATGGTTCTTATTATACCGGGCTCTCTACACTGAATGATCATAGATAGAGTACAGAAACACAATTGTGACATGATTACAAGCCAAGACAAATGACACAGCAATATTTAAAAAATAATAATCATGTACACGCTACATGCTTGCTAAAATAAGTGAGTATATGGCGTATACTCGCGTGTACACCCGTCTACAGCCCTGGAGAGCACCAGACATTTTTCCTTCTTTAATAATTATTAGGTTCAGCTGTCACCAAAAGTGAGTGTAGCAGGGTCTATAGACTTGAGATCTGTCTCTATACGATTTGTTGGTGCAATAAACCTTGGATGTAAATGACACAGGATCACCAAATTTGGTGATTTTTTTTTTCCCCTTTGGGGAACAAGCATGGGATTGTACAGTGGTTCACCTTAACCTTGCTTTCAGGTCACTTTTTGATGTTGGAAATTATATTGGATCATTAAATTGGTGGATGGGTTTCAATCAGGAAGGTCTCCAAATTGTATATGGGTCATTTTGTCTCTGTCAAGATTATATTTATACAATAATAACTTGGACCTCTCTGAGGGACACCTATCCACCAAATTTAATTTTGGTCACAAGGGTTTTTTTTTTTTGTCAAAAATTTCCAAGGAATTGACAGGATTACCAGTATAGTGTGTTTAGTCAGTCTTCATTTTCTTCTTTTCCTTTTGGCTTTTCCCTTCAGGGGTCGCCACAGCGAATCATCTGCCTCCATCTCACCCTATCCTAACCTTTTGCATCTTCTTCTCTTACACCAACTACCTTCATGTCCTCCTTCACCACGTCCATGAATCGTCTCTTTGTTCTTCCTCTAGGCCTTCTGCCTGGTAGTTCCAACCTCAGCATCCTACTACCAATATACTCACTATCCCTCCTCAGCACATGTCCAAACCATCTCAATCTAGCCTCTCTGACTTTGTCTCCAAAACCTCTTACATGTGCTGTCCCTTTGATGTGCTCATTCCTGATCCTATCGATCCTCGTTACTCCCAAAGAGAACCTCAACATTTTCATCTCTGCTACCTCCAGCTCTGCCTCCTGTCTTTTCTCCAGGGCCAATGTTTCTAACCCATACAACATTGCTGGCCTCAACACTGTTTTTTTACACATTTCCTTTCATTCTTGCCCATATTCTCCTATCACACATCACACCAGATACTTTCCTCCAACCATTCCAACCTGCCTGCACACACTTCTTCTCCTCTTTTCCACACCGTGTTTAGTTATAGTGTTTTTGCTAAATATTATTCACTACCTGTCGATGTGGAATTATGGCCCTTTGTGGTCTTTCTTTATATTGAGATCATTCCCATGTGGGGGAAAAAAATTGCTCCAAATAATGAGCTAAAATTGCAAACTGTAGCAATAATACCTCATAGACAAATTTCTTTCTGTATGACTAGGACTTTCTTTCATTATTTAACTTTAAAATAAAAATTCATTTATGTTAAGGTAGTTTTTTGAGGAGATTGGTGTTGTAACCTGGTGTGAACTATGAAGGAAGATTATTACACAGACCTCAGCCTTATCTTAATAACAGAGAGTGGGTTCATCAGATATTATCAGTGGTTTATGGTGTATTTTAATACATGACTGATGTTGCCTTTCTCTCACTCAGTTTAAGAGCCCTTGTAAGTTAGATTTAGTTTTTCAGTACAAAGTTTAGTTGTTTTACTCGCAGGCATGAAATAGTTTGCATGGCATCATACCCATGCAAACTAGCATAAGTAGCATTTTTATGTTCCTCTATCAATCCACTGTTACTTTCCATGCCTGCGAGTAAAACAACTAAACTTTATCTTCTGGTTTGGTGTTTGTTTTATATCATAGACTGACTCTCCATCTTTTTTACTTGTATAATAATTTTAAATATCACTTTATGAGGCTAGATTTGTTTGAAAACTTACAGAAAGAAATGAACTGAACTCTAAAGGGTTAATGTTTTATATGATTTATGAAATAGGCCTGTATTTGAGTCATGGTTTCAGTTCTAGCTTAAGTCATCTTTTCAAGAAGGTGCAAGATCTGTGGGTTTTTTCCTCAACACATTTGACTGTTCAAGCTAAATCCAATAAGGTGCATTTAAATTATGAAGTTGGTTCCCTCTCAATCATTCTTATTTGGTTACTAAATAAATTTTTAATTAGTTTAATAACTGCAGTCCGCAGTTCTAATTACATTTAATTGCGTTCTGGAAGAAATAATGGTCTTAACTTTTTTCCTTAGAAGGTTTCATTTTCCTTTTAGTACTAACCCTCTGAGAAAACTGATCTCGATTTTTATCTTATTTATTGCATTTATTTTTAGTTTATTTGGGGTGTGTCAATGTGTCAAGTCTCAGTGGGTATGAAATGAAAATTTGTTCATAATCAGATCTTCCAAACCTACAGAGAATATGAAGATCCTGCTCTTTACGTCCACATAAAGTACAGTTTTACGATATATGTATGTGTGTGTGTGTGTGTGTGTGTGTGTGTGTATGTATATGTGTGTATATGTGTGTATATATGTATGTATATATACATATATACATATATATTATATAGTATGTGTGTGTATATATGTGTGTGTATGTATGTATGTGTATATACTAGTCCTTCTCAAAAAATTAGCATATTGTGATAAAGTTCATTATTTTCTGTAATGTAGTGATAAAAATTAAAATTTCATATATTTTAGATTCATTGCACACCCAACTGAAATATTTCAGGTCTTTTATTGTTTTAATACTGATGATTTTGGCATACAGCTCATGAAAACCCAAAATTCATATATCAAAAAATTAGCATATTTCATCCGACCAATTAAAAAAAAGTGTTTTTAATACAAAAAAAAAAGTCAACCTTCAAATAATTATGTACAGTTATGCACACAATACTTGGTCAGGAATCCTTTTGCAGAAATGACTGCTTCAATGCTGCGTGGCATGGAGGCAATCAGCCTATGGCACTGCTGAGGTGTTACAAGGGCCCAGGATGCTTCGATAGCGGCCTTAAGCTCATCCACAGTGTTGGGTTTGGTGTCTCTCAACTTTCTCTTCACAATATCCCACAGATTCTCTATGGAGTTCAGGTCAGGAGAGTTGGCAGGCCAATTGAGCACAGTAATACCATGGTCAGTAAACCATTTAGCAGTGGTTTTGGCACTGTGAGCAGGTGCCAGGTCGTGCTGAAAAATGAAATCTTCATTTCCATAAAGCTTTTCAGCAGATGGAAGCATGAAGTGCTCCAAAATCTCCTGATAGCTTGCTGCATTGACCCTGCCCTTGATAAAACACAGTGGACCAACACCAGCAGCTGACATGGCACCCCAGACCATCACTGACTGTGGGGACTTGACACTGGACTTCAGGCATTTTGGCATTTCCTTCTCCCCAGTCTTCCTTCAGACTCTGGCACCTTGATTTCCAAATGACATGCAAAATTTGCTTTCATCCGAAAAAAGTACTTTGGACCACTGAGCAACAGTCCAGTGCTGCTTCTCTGTAGCCCAGGTCAGGCGCTTCTGCCGCTGTTTCTGGTTCAAAATTGGCTTGACCTGGAGAATGCGGCATCTGTAACCCAGTCCACTGCTTCCACAGGTCCCCCAAGGTCTGGAATCGGCCCTTCTCCACAATCTTCCTCAGGGTCTGGTTACCTCTTCTGGTTGTGCAGCGTTTTCTGCCACACTTTTTCCTTTCCACAGACGTTCCACTGAGGTGGCTTGATACAACACTCTGGGAACAGCCTATTCGCTCAGAGATTTCTTTCTGTGTCTTACCTTCTTGCTTGAGGGTGTCAATGATGGCCTTCTGGACAGCAGTCAGGTCGCCAGTCTTACCCATGATTGCGGTTTTGAGTAACGAACCAGGCTGGGAGTTTTTAAAAGGCTCAGGAATCTTTTGCAACGTTTCAAGCTAATTGGTTGATTCAGATGATTAGGTTAATAGCTCGTTTAGACTACCTTTTCATGATATGCTAATTTTTTGAGATAGGAATTTTGGGTTTTCATGAGCTGCATGCTAAAATCATCAGTATTAAAACAATAAAAGGCCTGAAATATTTCAGTTGGTGTGCAATGAATCTAAAATTATATGAAAGTTTAATTTTTATCAGTACATTACAGAAAATTATGAACTTTATCACAATATGCTAATTTTTTGAGAAGGACTAGTATGTGTGTGTGTGTGTGTGTGTGTGTGTGTGTGTGTGTATAATAAATACAGACACTCCTCGACTTATGTTCATCGATTTTAAATTTTTTCAATTTTACGTTTCTTTAAAAAAAAAAGTCAAATTTCGAGTTTAGACGTACTTATGAAGTACGCTGATGTAATGACGTTGTGTCCATTGTTTACAAATGACAGACTGAACGTGCCCCTCCTTCCCAGTTCAGTCATATATTTCTATATATATGTGTATGTGTGTGTGTGTGTGTGTGTGTGTGTGTATATATATATATATATATATATATATATATATACACACATATACGCACACATATATATATATATATATATATATATATATATATATATATATATATATATATATATACACACACATATATCAGTTATATAGCGTGTTACCCTTGTGTTAAGACGTCGTCTCTGTGATCTTTGTGTTTACACTGTTTTGCGGACTTTTGTAACCCTAAGCAAATAGGGTTGGTCAGAAGCGTAAGCCTACTAGCATGGGTGCAAGTCTCACACAGAGATGAATTAACTATCTACTCGGATCAGCGCAATCTACCATGCGTACTCAGTTAAGCAAAGAGAGTTGTAAAATGAATGAAAACCTGAATCCAGGAAAGAAAGAGAACTCTCCGCTCTGCTGGTGATCCACATCAGTGCAGGCTGAGTACTAAACGAGTTCAACGGCGCTCTCACTCACTTGAAAGACCGGAAGTCCATATAACCCACACTTTGTGTCAAGCACAGCAAGTACACTACTTTTGGTTTTTAGTTTCGGTTTACAAGCAGAAAGATCGCATCATAGAGAATGTTAAAGGTTATATTAGATACTGTATTTGATATTTGATACTGTGTTTGATATTTGATGAGTGAATTTGATTAAAATTTATCTATTTGAAATTATTTTGCTTGAATTTAATTTATTTGAAATTAATATTGATATTTGATATTGTTTTACAATGTTACGTTTATAATAATTGATTTCGGGGTGTTTTATGAGATACTGTAATGGTATTTATGGATGTGTTGTACAGTATGAGCGTCATATGTCACACGTCATACGTCACTGTAACAACTCATGTTCACTTTCAACTTGCGTTCGGCCGTCCGGAACCAATTAAAAACGTAAGTCTGGGGTCGTGTGTGTGTGTGTGTGTGTGTGTATATATATATATATATATATATATATATATAGATATATATATATATAGATAGATATATAGAGAGCATGCATGCCAAATTTCTGCTATTAGAATTCTCTCTCTTTTTTTTTTTTTTTTTCCGTTTTTTTCCCGTTTTTTCAGATCAAGTCCGTACAAAGTGATTCAGGTTTGTCTGTAGAAATAAACATTAACATTAAGAAATAAATAAACTTTTTGAGATATTTTAAAAGTCTTTTAAAGTATGGGGTCATTTTGTTAAATTCAATGCAGCTGATGTTATCTCAACTGAAAATGAAGTTTCGAGAAAATATATGGTTTGTAAATTGAAATGAATCCATAGTGCACATTTATTCGGATACAAAGTCATAATTATTGATTGCCTTACCATTTAATATTCTGGTAACAGGTATGTTATAAATGAAGAAATTTATTTATTTATAAAGCTTTCTAAATCTCAGAATGAACTTGTGCTACTCTGGACTCATTTTGTTGCAACAAACCCTAATTCATGCATTTATTCTTTAATTTTCGGAATCACTTAGACCTAATTAGGGTCACAGGGAGACTGGCACCCATCATGGCCGGCTTTGGGCAAGGGTAGAGTACACCCTGGACAGCTCACCAGGTCTTCACAGGGCCAAACCCTAATTATTAAATATTATTTTTGCATGAACCCTGTTCAGAATTAGATCTCATCAGTTTAGATTACTAGTATTTACAAACTGGATTCCAAAAAAAGTTGGGACACTATACAAATTGTGAATTAAAAACTGAATGCAATGATGAAGGGCTAAATTTGAATATTTTATTCCAAGTAGAACATAGATGACAGGTTAAAAGTTTAAACTCAGGGTGTCAACAAATCTCAAAAAAGTTGGGACAGGTAGCAATAAGTGGAAAAGTCAATTGCACTTATAATGAACAGTTGGAAGACCAAGTGCCATTAATGAGGTCCATTGGCAACATGACTGAGTATAAAAAGAGCTTCTTCAAGTGGCAGTGTCTCTCAGAAGCGAAGATGGGTAGAGGATCACCAATTTCCCCCAATGTTGCGCAGAAAGATAGTGGAGCAAAATCAGAAAGGTGTTTCCCTGTGAAAAATTGCAAAGAATTTGAAGTTATCATCATCTGCAGTGCATAACATCTGAAGATTCAGAGAATCTGGAATAAGCTCTGTGCGTAAGGGTCAAGGCTGAAAAACCATACTGGATGCCCATGATCTTCAGGCCCTTAAATGGCACCGCACCACAAACAGGAATGCTACTGTAAGGAAATCACACAATGGGTTCAGCAATACTTCCAGAAATCATTGTTGAACACAATCCACCGTGCCATCCGCCGTTGCCAGCTGAAACTCTACAGTGCAAGGAAGAAGCCATTTCTAAACATGATCTAGATGTGCAGGCGTTTTCTCTGGGCCAGGGGTCATTTAAAATGGAGTGTGGCAAAGTGGAAAACTGTTCTGTGGTCAGACGAATCACGATTCAAAGTTCTTTATGGAAAACTGGGACGCCATGTCATCTGGAATAAAGAGGACAAGGACAACCCAAATTGTTATCAGTGCTCAGTTCAGAAGCCTGCATCTGCGATGGTATGGGGTTGCATGAGTGTGTGTGGCATGGGCAGATTGCACATCTGGAAAGGCACAGTCAATGCAGAAAGGAATATTCAGGTTCTAAAACATCATATGCTCCCATCCAGGCATCGTCTCTTTCTGAGAAGACCTTGCATTTTTCAACATGATAATGCCAGACCACATGCAGCATTAATTACATCATGGCTGCGTAGGAAAAGGATCCGGGCATTGAAATGGCCAGCCTGCAGTCCAGATCTTTCACCCAAGGCCCAAGGAAGTTGAACAGTTAAAGGCCTGTATTAGACAAGAATGGGACAGCATTTCTATTTCTAAACTTGAGAAACTTGTGTCCTCGGTGCCCAAACGTTTGCAGACTGTTGTAAGAAGGGATGCCTCACTGTGGTGAAAATGGCCTTGTCCCAACTTTTTTGAGATTTGTTAACACCATGAAATTTAAAATCAACATATTTTCCCCTTAAACTGATACATTTTCTCAGTTTAAACTTTTGACTGTCATCTGTTTAATTCGAAATAAAATATTGAAATTTGGCACTTCCACATCATTGCATTCAGTTTTTATTCACAATTTGTATAGCGTCCCAACTTATTTGGAATCCCTTTTGTTTTATTTTGTCCCTCTATCACAGATGAAATGCTTTCAAACACTCGGGTTATACGATCTGATTTTTCCTAATCTGGACAATGGATTAAAAAAGTATTTCGGTTTTATTGGCTGACAATTTAATATAAAACCCAGTAAAAAATAAATTCCTCGGTGAGGTGAACAGTACCCCTGACTCATGGCAGAGGGCGCTTGTGAGTCTGCAAGAATCTGCCTTATTTTTATTACATTTTATTATATTTTATGATTATTACATTTCCGAGTTGAGAAAATTCGCAAATCTGGACTTTCAATCAAAACAAGAGGTAATAATGAAAGAAAGACCAACGCGTTAGAATAGATTTTAACCTCAAGTAAGATATGCATCATGTTTAAATAATGCTCATATGAGATATAAAACACATCGCATTATCGTGCATCCAATCCTGAATAACGTACCCTTAAGTTTATTTACACTTTCAGTCTAATTGAATTTGAGCGTTAATGGCAGAATTATTAAATAAATCAACGAGTATTCATCAGTATTAGAAATTATACAACCCATTTTAATGTTAAAAGGACAAATAATACAGAACGATAAACCTATCTTAGAATCAAATAGAAATAAAATGATAAGAATAAATACATTAAGATAAGAACAAAAGAATAAAATGCAGCCATGAGGTGGGGGGGCACTAACCAGTGTCTCTCCCCCTCATGCCGGTCCCAAGCCCGGAGAAATGCAGAGGGTTGTGTCAGAAAGGGCATCCGACGTAAAACCAATGCCAATTACTTAAAATGCAAATCAAAAGTATTACCTCCATACCGGATCGGTCGAGGCCCTGGTTAACAACGACCGCCATCAGTGCTGTCAATCAACAGGGTGCTGATGGAAATTGGACTACTGTTGGTCGAAGACGTCGAAGAAGGAGAGGTGGGAGGCGTGTCCGTAGGCAGAGAGAGAAGAGGAAAGGCATGAGTCTAGGACTGAGAGTGGGGACTTTGAATGTTGGAACTATGCACAGAAAAGGTAGAGAGCTGGTTGACATGATGCAGAGGAGGAAGGTGGACATACTGTGTGTTCAGGAGACCAGGTGGAAAGGTAGCAAAGCTAAAAGCTTAGGAGCAGGGTTTAAGCTATTTTATCACGGTGTGGATGGGAAGAGAAATGGAGTCGGAGTCATCTTGAAGGAGGAGTTTGTCAGGAATGTTCTAAAAGTGAAAAAAGTGTCAGACAGAGTGATGAATCTCAAGTTAGAAATTGAAGGTGTAATGCTCAATGTTGTTAGTGCTTATGCCCCACAGGCAGGATGTGAGCTAGAAGAGAAGGAGAGATTCTGGAGTGACTTAGATGAAGTGATGCAGAGTACCCCCAGAGGTGAAAGAGTGGTCATAGGTGCAGACTTCAATGGACATGTTGGGGCAGGCAACAGAGGGGGCGAGGAAGTGATGGGCAGGTTTGGTATCCAGGACAGGAACGCAGAAGGACAGATGTTGATAGATTTTGCAAAAAGGATGGAAATGGCTGTGGTGAATACTTTCTTTGAGAAGAAACAGGAGCATAGGGTGACTTATGAAAGCGGAGGTAGGCGCACACAGGTAGACTACATCTTGTGTAGGCGATGTAATTTGAAGGAAGTCAGTGACTGCAAAGTCATCGTGGGTGAGAGCGTTGCCAAACAGCATAGGATGGTGGTGTGCAGGATGACTCTGATGGTGAGAAAGGTGAAAAAGGCAAAGGCAGAGCAGAAGACAAAGTGGTGGAAGCTAGAAAAGGAAGAGTGTCGTGTTGTCTTCAAGGAGGAGTTGAAACAGGCTTTGGGTGGCCAGGAAGTGCTTCCAAATGACTGGACAACCACAGCAAATGTGATCAGGGACACAGGTAGGAGAGTACTTGGTGTGTCCTCTGGAAGGAAAGTAGATAAGGAGACTTGGTGGTGGAATGAGGAAGTGCAGGAGTGTGTACAAAGGAAGAGGTTAGTCAAGAAGAAGTGGGACATTGAGAGGACCGAGAAGAGAGTAAACAGGAGTACAGGGAGACACAGCGTAAGGCGAAAGTAGCAGTGGCTAAGGCCAAACAGAGGGCATATGATGACTTGTATGATAGGTTGGATAGTAAAGAGGGAGAAAATGATCTATACAGGTTGGCACAGCAGAGAAATAGAGATGGAAAGGGACGTGCAGCAAGTTAGATTGATAAAGGACAGAGAGGGAACTCTATTGACTGATGACAGAAGTGTGCTGGGAAGATGGAAAGAGTACTTTGAAGAGCTGATGAATGAGGAAAATGAGAGAGAAAAAAGAGTAGAAGAGGTAACCATTGAGGGGCAGGATGTAGCAAAGATCAGTAAGGGTGAAGTGAGAAGGGCATTGAAGAGGATGAAGAATGGAAATGCAGTTGGTCCTGATGATATACCTGTGGAGGTATGGAAGTGTCTAGGAGAGGTAGCAGTAGATTTTCTGACAAGAACATTCAACACGGTCCTTGAGAGTGAGCAGATGCCGGAGGAGTGGAGGAGAAGTGTGCTGGTGCCCATTTTTAAGAACAAGGGAGACGTGCAGAGTTGCAGCAACTACAGAGGGATAAAGTTGATGAGCCATCACGATGAAGTTATGGGAAAGAATAGTGGAAGCTAGACTAAGGGCAGAGGTCAGCATTTGTGAACAACAGTTTGGTTTCATGCCAGAAAGAGCACCACAGATGCAATGTTTGCCTTGAGGATGTTAATAGAGAAGTACAGAGAGAAGGTCAGAGGAGCTACATTGTGCCTTTGTGGATCTGGAAAAAGCATATGACAGGGTGCCAAGAGAAGAACTGTGGTATTGCATGAGGAAGTCTGGAGTGGCAGAGAAGTATGTTAAGTGGTGCAGGACATGTATGAGAGATGTAAGACAGTGGTGAGGTGTGCTGTCGGTGTGACCGAGCCAATTCAAGGTGGAGGTGGGACTGCATCAAGGGTCAGCTCTGAGCCCTTCTTGTTTGCTATGGTGATGGACAGGCTGACAGGCGAGGGTGAGACAAGAATCTCCATGGACTATGATGTTTGCAGATGACATCGTGATCTGTAGTGAGAGCAGAGAACAAGTGCAGGAAAATCTCGAGAGGTGGAGGTATGCCCTGGAAAGGAGAGGAATGAAGGTTAGCCTCAGAAAATCAGAATACATGTGTGTGAATGAGAAGGACCCAGGAGGAACGGTGATGTTACAGGGAGCAGAGATAACGAAGGTGGAGGATTTTAAGTACTTAGGCTCAACAATCCAGAGCAATGGAGAGTGTGGAAAAGAGGTGAAGAAGCGTGTGCAGGCAGGCTGGAATGGTTGGAGAAAAGTATCCGGTGTGATGTGCGATAGGAGAGTGTCAGCAAGAATGAAGGGAAAAGTGTACAAGATGGTGGTGAGGCCAGCGATGTTGTATGGCTTAGAAACAGTGGCGCTGAGGAAAAGGCAGGAGGCAGAGCTGGAGGTAGCGGAGATGAAAATGTTGAGGTTCTCCCTGGGAGTAACGAGGATGGATAGGATCAGAAATGAGTATATCAGAGGGACAGCCCATGTAAGATGTTTTGGAGACAAAGTCAGAGAGGCTAGATTGAGATGGTTTGGACATGTACAGAGGAGGGATAGTGAGTATATTGGCAGTAGGATGCTGAGGTTGGAACTACCAGGCAGAAGGCCTCGAGGAAGACCGAAGAAGAGATTTATGGATGTGGTGAAGGAGGACATGAAGGTTGTTGGAGTCAGAAAAGAAGATGCGGAGGACAGGGTGAGGTGGAGGCGGATGATTTGCTGTGGCGACCCCTGAAGGGAGCAGCCGAAAGTAAAAGAAGAAACCTATCTTAGAATCAAATCACAGGCTTTACCAATAGAAAAATTCTTCTAGACAAAAACTAAAAGAGAAAATTTTCCGATTGTAAAGTGGTCCGTGTGCCATGTGCCAAGAAATCCATCAAAATTCTCAGTAATGGTAACTTTTTTTCTAGCTCATAAATAATGCTTTCTGAAATGTGATGTATGTTAATCATTTGTTATTTATTATTAACTTTAATCGGTTTCAATGAGTAAACAATTCCACATAACCAAAACAAAAAACAAACAAACAAACAAACAAAAAACTATGCACGCAAGGTCTTATGGGTAAGCTTATATCCCTTGCGTTTCATTGGACGGCAGTCTCTACCGTCACTGCCATGTTAGAGGCTCCTGTACTACAGTAACAATGAGGACAGAAAGGAGAATCAAATGGACGGAACTTACTGTTGTTTTGAGTCTTATGGTGCAAAATCAATAGAAATATCACAATGATTAAATAGTTACAGTTTACAAACAAACATGACAGCCGTTAAGTCAATTAAATGAAATTTAAAATCAACATATTTTTATTTTAAAATGATATATTTTCTCAGATGACAGGGTCAAAGGTTTAAAGTATGTTGTACTATTCGAAATAAAATATTGAAATTTGGCACTTCCACAACATTGCATTCAGTTTTTATTCACAACTTGTTTAGTGTCCCAACTTTTTTGGAATCCGGTTTGTATTTATATAAATAACATGTTGAATCTAATCATCACAAAAAAAAAAAAAGATTTGCACACCATAATCCTTTATCAATAGTGGAAGGCGGACTGATCTCTTGATACATGGGGTACTGCACACTTTCTGCGTGGACTAGACAAGTTTGTGTAGGTGCTTCCCTTTGGTAAGTGTATTCTGTGGTCATTATTCTTCCATGTGTATTCCTCCTCGCTCTGAGAACACCTTCTGTAGTGCTTCTCAATTATTTTCTGTGACACCTCCTCTAAGAAGAAAAAAAAACCCCAAAACATTTCACGCCCCTCAGCACCCCATAATGTTATGTACTTACCATAGCATGACAATGAGAGTGCTACTGCCAACTACAAGAGTGGACGTGCATTTACACTTAATTCTAGTACAGTATGGCATAAAAGCATGTTTCCCAGTTTCATATGCCCTCCGGCATCACACTGAACCCTCCAAGGGGGGCGTGCCCTACTATTTGAGGACTGGCCTTTTGGGAGCTTACCACTAGCCTTTCCATGCTGGCATTCGTAGCATGCACATGCATAAAATTTTCCTCCTCTTTTATGCACGATCTCCTGCCTGCCCACGTGACATCTTTGCCACAGTCGATGATTGGAAGGGTTAGTTGACTTATTGTTTATTATTGTTTTATTATTATTAATGCTAATATAACATCTATTATTATTATTATTATTATTGTTATTTTTTATGGGAATAATTGTTTCATCTAACTTTTTGGCTTACGAGCTTGCCCTCAGAACGGATTAAATTTGTTAGACAAGGTAACACTGTAATTCCCATTACAGTCCTGAAAATGTAAAATTTAGAGCAAGGATGCAGAAAACTCCCAGCATCCAGCTGATATTCTTAAAAAATCCAAATGAACTACATGCCTCTTCAATGAATCTTACTTTGGAATGCAAATTCTCTTTCTCTCTTTCTTTACAGGTTATCCATTTGCACTGGTGTACCGATGGTTTCTGTTCCATCAGCCTCCATTTGTCATTCATCTATTCCACACTTTCTCAGGCCTGTCTTTGGCCATATTCAATTTCGGTAAGATTTAGAAGATTAAAGATAAGATGTAAACTGTTATGTTGTCACTGTTTTTATATGGCCAAATGTATGTGGATGCTTGACAATCATCCCAATGTTGGGACAGTTTTACACAGTATCTGTGTATGCTATCATGTTCAAGTTCCCTAAGGAGCCCAAACTTATACCCTTGAGCACCAAGCGAGTTCCATGAAGACATGGCTTGCCAAAAAATGGAGTTGAGCTGGAGCTTTAGGATGAACTGGACACCAGGACTCTCTTCCTGATGACAGTAACCGACCTCACTAATGATCTTGGGCTACATGAAGACAAGTCCCCACAGTTACACCTAAAAATCTAGTGGGTGGTATTTCCAGAAGGATATTTATAATTGCTGGGGGTGAGGGGGACTGAATCTGGAATGAGATTTCAAACAAGTATATAAGGGTGTGATTGGTCAGGTGTCCACAAACTTGAGGCCATTCAATAATGTTTTAACTTTTTTAATCCTAAATTGGGTTTGTCTGTCAAACTATTTCCCTTTGTAAAATAACAGAAAGAAAGGGATGAATTAGGGCAGGGGCGTCTCAGCGGTAAGGACTCTGGATTACTGATCTGAAGGTTGGGGGGTTCAAACCCCAGTACCAACAACCTGCCACTGTTGAGCCCTTGAGCAAGGCCCTTAATCTTCAACTGCTTCATTATTTGAACTATAAATGTGAGTCGCTCTGGATAAGGGTATCTGCCAAATGCCATAAATGTAAATGAAGGTGAGCGCTTTTAACCTTGTGGTACTGATTTCTGCCTACAAGCTGGTAGGATTAAGACCTTGCATAGCAATTTGCTAAAGTTTTGTCTTAAGGTGTATCCATATTTAAAGTACTGCACTGTATTTACATTCTAATGTAGCACTAGTTGTACTGCTTGTAGTAATGGCACTAGAAGAGAAGTCTCGTTTTTAATAATTGTCCTAAGACACTGCAGAATATTTTGGATGACCATTTTAGTATTGGTTTTTGTCCCTGTGGTTTTTGGTGACATGAGGTATCACAGGGTGATATATTGTTTCCTTTCTCTGCAAAGTGTGTCTGAATCGAAACGGTACCTTCCTACAAAATTATTATTGGCATCCAATAGGTAGATTAACAAAATATAGGCCAGTAACACGGGCCAAGTGGTTAGATTGTGATTTGAGACATGGCTTAAGTCTGAATACACCTCAAGTGAAAGGCTGTAATTATTGACTAACCTGTGCTCATTTTACATTTTTTTAATGCTGCTCTGGGCTTTACAGCAGGTGTGTCTATTCTCTGCCTGATTATATGACTGAATATGTTTTGTCGATGTCTGCCATCCTTTTTCACCTTAAAGTGTCTGGATGCATTTTCATTCAAACATTTTGCAGTTTTAAAATGAATTTTACAAAAAATAACAAGAGACCTTGGGAATAAGTGAGGGTTTTCATGACAGTGGTCATCCAAAAGGTGATCAAAAGTGGTTAAGTTGATTGATGAAATTGGCTGATTTAAATTTCCCTGAGGTGTGAAGGTGAGTATGAATGGTTGTGCGTGTATTGCCCCATGATGGTCTGATGAGCTGTTCATGGTGTTCCTTGCCATCGGCCAGTGTTCACTGAGATAAACTTGAACCTCTCTGTCATCTTAATGGTTAGATAAAGTGGTTCGGAAAGTAAGTGAAAGCAAAAATCACAACTAGTTTTCCTTTTCTCGTTTGCTTCATTTTTGTTTATTTGCAGCATGCTTTATAAAAAAGTTATCTTCAAGAGTTTTTACTGTCGTTATATTCACACATAACAAAATTTTGTGTGAGACTCTCTGCTTCAAATTGTGCAAACAAGACAATCAACTACAATTAACACTCAAGATCAGAATATAAACTCAACCAATTAGATGCACTAAACTCTAAGTAAAAAAAGAAATATAACCTCAACACCTATGAATGAAAACTGAACACTGGGATATACAGTATGTACGTACATTGAAAAGGTAAAGTCTGTTGGGCTTTTTACTCGAGAGCCTAGTGGCTCATCAGGCTGGTGCTTATTCCCGGTTTCCGTAGCGTGAAGCGACCAGGAGTTCAACTCCTCCTGGATGGGACACTAGTTCATCGTATAGTTTTACTGGTACCCATTTACACTGCTGGGTGAACAGAGGCACACTTGTGGCTAAGACCTTGCCTAGGGGTCTTAGCACAGTGTGGGTCTTACTGGTATTTGAATACACAGCCTCCCGACCATGAGCGCAACACCCTAACCACTACGCCACCGGCCCTACCAAATGTTCATTGAGGCACTGTAAAAAGAAATAAATAAATAGCAGAATTGTAGAACTCTTCAAACACATTTTGTTTAATATAAAAGACAAAATCTTTAAATCACTGATTCAGCGAAGGAGAACTGCATTTTATTTAGTTAAGTATGAAAACTCACCAACTCTTAAGTCACCCATATGAAAAGTAATTGCCCATTACTCAAACAATCAACTAGTGAAACAAATTTAAAAGATGATTGTTATTTTTTTGTATAGTGCTATTGAAGATGGGAGAAAATTAAGTATTAAGAATAAACAAACTTGGGGAAGCAATTACTTTGTGTGTGTGTGTGTGTGTGTGTGTTGTAGTATGTTGTATGTGAATGTCATCATTTTTAGGAAATCCAGTTTCCATAATTTATTTTCACCTCATCAATATAAACCAGCCTTTACAAATATTTAATAGAGTTCTTTTGTTATAGTATAAGAAATGAGACTAGGATTTATTTCATTTATTCATTGATTTGATTTATTTTACATTTAATTTATTCATGACCTGTACAATTCAACTGTAAAACAATTTTTAGGGGACGACTTACAATTGCCTGGTTACATTACATATGCACACTCTTAAACTGTCACTTTCTTCATGCATCCTTTTATTTGGTGACAGTACGGTCGTTGTGACCCACCACAGCAATTCAGTTGGAAATTATTAAATGCTTTGTTAAACTTTTAAATGTGATTTTTCTCCAAAGTTGCATACTGAAAATGCTGAAAATTTCTGTTTAGGTTTTTGTTAGTTATTCCAAAACTAGTAACTGATGTCAGAAAATTTAGTAGCATTTTGAAACTTGTGATATCAGTGACAAAATTATACCAATAACTCAAAATAAATAATTTCTGACTACTACACATTATGCTGTGATAAGTCATATTTTTATTTATTTTTTGACACAAGACTACCAACATCTTGGGATTCTAGACTTGATAATCTTTGATAATTAAAAAAAATGTACAACTCCTATCAGATTGTATGGAAATCTCCTGTTCACAGGCCTCTTCAGGTCATTCCACAGATTTTCTTTTGGATTCAGGTCTGCAATTGGCTGGGCCATTTAAAAACTTTAATCTTCTACAAGTGAAGCTATTCTGTTGTTGATTTGGACCTATGATTTGGGTCAATGTGGTGCTGAAAGGTGAAATTCCTCTTCATCTTGTTAGCAGAGGCCTGTAGACTTTGTGCAAAACGTATCTTTCTCCACCTTGACAAAAGCCCTAGTTGCAGCTAAAACATCCCCAAAGCACATTGCTGCTACCAACATGCTTGCTCTTTTCGGGACCCCCCCAACACCTTTTACATTATGGCCATGAAGTTCATCCTTGGTCTTAATGGACTTTTAAGTATTTTCCCCATACTTTTGGGAGCCTTGATCCAGGTTTTTGTTAGTAAATAGTAATACCTGAAAATGCTGTAATACACAACCAGTACCGCCAGAAATTCCTGTACCTTCTTAATATTCCTCTTGACTTCTTGGCAGCCTCCCGGACCAGTTTTCATTTAGTTTTGTTTTTCCATCATTGTTGGCTCAACATCCAGTTCTTTGTACTGTATTGTGTCATTTTCTCCATTTGCTGATGACTGTATTCACTGTGTTCCTCTGTGTATGTAGTGTCTTGGAAACCGTTTTGTACCCTTTTCCAGACCATGACTTTTGCTGTATAATACAACGAAATTAATGTCAAGGAAATTGTAGTAGAAGAAATAAGCTTTATTTGGTGTTAATCAGAGTCACTAGAAATAATGGCAGGTGCGTACTGTTGACTGTTAAACATGAGTTTAAATGTGATTTGGTTCATTCCAAACCCAACCTCATCAATTATAGAATTGGGTGAACGTGTACACAACCATATTCTTTTAATCTTTTTATTTCTTAAATATTTGTTAGTTTTACAGTTGATTTGTACACATTATAGGTCACAACCTTTTTAAAAGTTTGAAAATGACTGCCTTGGTCTTGTTTTTTTATATCACATAAGCCTGGGATTTTAACAGGGCACGCACTTTTAATATCCACTCTATTATATGTGCGAGTACAATGCAATTGGGCCAGGATGATGTATTGATAATTTATCATTATTATAATATGGCCATTCAGGTCATCAGCCAATTGAATATCATGATTAATATATTTTAGCAGAAATATCACATTTTCTCCAGAAAGGAACAGGTACCTGCAGTTTTCTTATCCCTGGGAATACATCAATAAAGCGAACGCATATTTAACAACTAACCCAAGGTGAGGTGGATACTGTTGAATAGGCCATGTAACTAAATGTTTGTATATGTAAATGTATGTATATCTACATTCATGTTGTTCAGCCATAAATTATTTTTAAATTTTATTTATTTATTTTTTTTAAGTCTGGGTGGTGAAGAAGCTGGGGTCAGAGTGCAGGGTAATTGATACGAGAGGATTAGTTCTGATTAAATGCCAAACAGCTTGACAGTGCTGGACTGATCTTTCCAAGACCTTTCAAACAAAAGAGCTTGATGGAAACCCTTTTTATCACCACCTCTGGTAATTGTGTGGTGACCAATTAGTCCCTGTAATTCTGACCCCGTTGCTGTGTGTGTGTGTGTGTGTGTGTGTGTGTGTGTGTGTGTGCGCCTGGGCTAAATGTTAAATGAAGCTGCCTTTTTCACACCTAATTGTCCTAACACACCTACCCTCTGTATTTCTCTCAGGGTCTCAGGTATATCACTCTGCATTATGCATAATCATCCAGTTTCTGCTGCTAAGGCTTATGGGAAGGACCGTTACAGGTGTCTTGAGCAGCTTTATATTTCAAATGGTAAGAAATATTTACACACTGTGGTTTTGTGAATTAAGAAACATGTCAGCTGTTCTGCACGTGCCTTAGAGGTTTTTCTGGTAGTAATCACATGTTCCTGAAGATCTGCTTTTTACAGAAGTCAGTTGCAGGCTTATTCCAACAGAAAAGTCCTGGTTAAGCAAGTCGAATATTTATCCTGACTGAGCAGGTGTTTTGGAAGAAGGCGGGGACTACATTCTCCCAGAAAGCAAATGTCCAGGAATAGGAGTGGTTCTATTAAACTCAGTTAAATTTTATTTGTATTGTTTTATTATTAGACTTTGTTTACATACATGTGTACATGTTACATTTATAAATTTACCCTATGAACAAACCGTAGGCGACGACGCTTAAGCAAAACTTCCTGAAATGACACAAACAAGAAACATGGAGAGAAACCTGACTCAGAAAGCTCTCCTTATTTGGGGGATACAAAATGAAAAATACTCATCACTACATCTGGTCCTGTATCACTATGTTCAAAATGTACTACGAGGACTGCCACCAACTTTTCAGTAACTTGTGAATTCATTATCACTTTAACTTCAGTATGACAAAACAGTGTCTATCAAGTGTTCAGCATTGAATCCTCTGGCTTACAATGTCATTTGAATTAGTAATTAAGAGGAACCTTTTTTTTAACCCCCTCTCCAGGATTTAGACTAATTTGCAACACTGTAAGGCATGGTGGTCATATGTTGTCATCAATGCGCACTGCTGATTTTTCTTGTAGCTTGAGCTCCTGCATGTTTTGCATTTTTACATTTGCATTTATTTTTAGACTGTTACCCAAAGCAGCTCACAAATAAAACTTAGTCCAAGCACAGAGGTACCAAAAATGTAATCATTGATATAACTTCTGCCTGACTGATTAAGTTGACAGTTATAGGAAGAACAGTCACATACACAGTTCAACGGAAATTCTGGCTCATTATGTCACAACTAATCACAGATTAAAAGCAATGGCTTTACTGCATTTACACAATTATATTCTAAGCCGAATGTTAAAAGGTAAGAAAAAAGATTACCTTTATTCATGTATTTTTCTGGACCATTGCTTCAGAATGGTCCAGAATGCTGCTATCTTGGTTGCCAATTTTTTCATAATTCTGAAAGGGATTGCCTAGTAATGTGTCTGGACACTATCTTAACAGCAGTCTTTCCATTTAACCCAACCGTTAAAACAATTAAATGAGAAAGTGAAACATCCATTTAAAACCTATTATCAAGAAACCATGAATTTATGATGAGAATTCAGTTTTATTTCCCGAAACAAGAATGCTTGGGTGAAACGTTATCGTGGTGGTAGCACAGTGGTTAACACATCCGCCTCTCAGCAATAAGGTCTAGGTTTTGAGTTCCAAGCTTGGCAAGGATGTTTTGAATTTGCATGTTCTCCCTGTAAATGCGTGGGTTTCTTCTGCATACTCTGGTTTCCTTACTACAGTCTAAAGACATGCACAGTAGGCTAATTGACTTTAACCAATTGCCCCTGAGTGTGGATGGTTGTGCATGTGTTAGATTTGCAAGCTGTTCAAGGTATACCACACCTTTGCTGATAGTCGGCTGTGCTAGGTTCCAGCCTCCTTGCAACCCAAATGGGAGTAAGCAATACAGCAAATGAATAAATGGTGTGACTTCACAAAATTGTTAGACTCAGTGCAGCACATCATCAGACTGAATAAAGGGTCGCTGTGGCGACCCCTGAAGGGAAAAGCCGAAAGGAAAAGAAGAAGATCATCAGACTGAATAAAGTGTGTGTGTGTGTGTGTGTGTGTGTGTGTGTGTGTGTATACGTACACATACATACATATGCATGCAAGTAAAATGTTAGACAGTGAGCACACTATTGAAACTAATTGGAAGTTCTTGGCTACGGTACACAATCCCCTATTGTGTGTTAATTTATAGAGCACAGTGCTGCCTATGAGCTGAAAGAGTTGCAGTGAAAACATCATCCCACACTTGTTGTAGGGCAATACGTGCATTAGGAAACAGTGATTTATGTTCTTTAAAAATGGGTAGAGTTCAGAAGCATATTTATAGATGCCTTAATTATCATTCAAAAATATTTTAACTGTATCTTTTGAAATTATTGCTATGTCCATGACAATGCGCTGGAATGGCTCATATAGTGGTTTTCATATTACTTGGTAGTATGCAGTACATAAAAAATTACAAATGGACTCTGAGTGTAAATTATCCCTGCCATGCAACCTGAAAAATGTAGCAAATAGGGGCAGTGCTGGCTCAGTGGTTAAGGCTCTGGTTTGCTGATCCCTTACTGAAGGTTGGGGGTTCAAGCTCCAGCAGCAACAAGTTGCCACTGTTGAGCCCTTGAGGAAGGTCTTTTATCCTAAACTGTATAACTCAGTTGTGTATATATATATATATAAATAAATAATGTAAGTTGCTTTGGATACAGGCGTTTGCCAAATGCATAAATGTAAATAGATGATGTATTACTCTGGCAAAAATTTCAGTATAATTTCAGTATAATTTCAGTGTATCCAGTATCAAGCCAGAGCTTACTTGCTAGCTATTGCATCCTATTAGCAATGTGGTGATTTCCGAGTTCTCACAAAAAAAAAAAAAAAAAATCAAACAAAAATACATAAATGCTAAATATTAATGCAAACAGTAAGAAACAAATGAAATTGAATCTTCTTTTTTTCCTTTTGGCTTTCCCCCTTTTTTAGGGTTCCCCACAGCGAATCATTTGATTCGCACATTTGATTTGGCATAAATTTTTATGCCCTTCCTGACACAACCCTTGAGCAAGGGACAGAAACATGCTGATGGCTTTGCAGCGACTCTTTACGAAAGTCAGCACTGGTTCTTTTACATGCCTCTCACCATAGACAGTGAGAGACACGGCCCGCCTTTGATAACCCAGTTAGTTGTAATTTGAATATTTTGTTGTAATATGTTTTCAGATTTAAAAAAAATGTATTTAACAAAACAAATAGTGAGAGGCAGTTGTGGCCTGGTGGTAAGGGGCTGGATTACCGATCCCTAGGTTGGGGGTTCAAGCCCCATGTCAACGGTTGTCACTGCTGTCCAGTACAGCTAACTGATTTATCAAAGTCCAGCCATTTCTCTCACATTCTATGGTAAGAGGCATGTAAAAGAACCATTGCTGACTTTTGTCAGGAGTATCTGCATAGATGTATTTCTGTCTTGTGAAGCTGTCCAGGGTGTACTCTGCCATTGCCCAGCATCGGCTGAGATGGGTGCCAGCCTCCCTGTGACCCCAATTAGGATTAAGTGGCTCAGAAAATGAATGAATGAAAATAAAAAAAGTTCAGACAATAAACTGACTAATAATGTAACTGAATGGGTAGGTAGCATAGTAGTTAGCACATTCGCCTCACAGCAAGACGGGCTTGGTTTGATTTCCTGTGTGTGTGTGTGTGTGTGTGTGTGTCGTGTTGGCCAGGTGAGCTGTCGAGTATGAGCATCGCCCTCACCAGAGTTGGCTCAGGTGGGCACCAGCCTCCCTGTGACCATAAATAGGATTAATCGGCTTAGAAAATTAATGAATATAACTGAATGGCATATACAATACATTGTTAACATTTTGAAGCAATAGGTAGGTTTTCTGCTCCAACTAACTGTGAATGCTAGCTAGAAAGCTCACTAAAAGAGTTGAATGGTGTGATTGTTAGGTAAGCTGGGTGGCATTTAGGCATGTACCATTAGCAAGGTCACTAGCACGTGCTATTAGTAGTTGCTGTTTTGTTTTTGTTTTTTTTGATTTATAACATTTGGCATTCTATGTTGTTGTTTGTTAATGGATAAACTTGTCTAGTACACTATATTGAAGTTAACTGTGTTGTATACTAGGTTAGTAGTAGTGTGTACGTAGGACTTTGTGTGTGCTGTTGAACACCAGTACGCTGTGTTGTATGCCAATATAGTTTCAAACACAACCTACATGCAAGAAATATTTGTCTTGCAACCAATTCCACATAGAACAATCAGTGTCTTTAAAACATCATTCAGCAAACAACGCTCAAGTGTCTTGTTTAATTCATAGTACAATCCCTAGACTATACTCACTAAATACTGGAGTTTAATTAAGATAAAAGATAAAGATATCGGGATTGTCAACTGTTGCATGAGCAATGATATTCAGTTTAACAGCAATTATAAAAAGAAAATGCACAAAAGGCCACTAAGGAAATACACCAAGCAATGCATATATTCACCTATTCACACATACACAGAATGGTGACTGATATGTCAAAGGTGTGTGATATACATCGGGTAAGAGGTAGAACTTTTAATTATAAAGTGCATGGCGATAAATGAGTATTGAACTGTACAGGAAGATGGTCTGAATGATGGTTATACTGTTAGTGTGTGATGGTGTTGGTAAGGTTACACGTCTAACAGTTTGTGGGGGGAAAAAGCTTTTCTTGAGTCTGTTAGTTGTGAATTCCTGGCATTCTGTCTGACCAGTAGCTTTCCTCGCGTTGACTTGATGCAGAGTGTTTCTGATGTGGTGCTGCTGAAGCTATATGAGATGTTTGCCATTCACAAAGAGTAGGGAAGGTGCACGCTTCTCCATTGTTTTGATCGAAGCAAGCATAGAACTGTTTCAGAGTGTCTGGTAAGATACTGTCTGAGGATTCTGCTGATGTATGCGTGTCTTTGTAGCCAGTGAGTGTCTTGATCCTCTTCGACATATTTCTCGTGTTGTTTTCATCAAAGTGCTCCTTGAGTTGTTTATAGTTGCACTCAGCTTTGAACTCAGTGTCTGGTGTGCTTCTTTGTATCATCCCACACTCTAAGCACATCATTGTTAAACCATGGTTTCTGGTTCAGGAACACTTGAATACTCCTTGTTTTGGTCACATTCTCTGTGCAGTAGTTTATGTAGGAGAGCACAGCTGATGTGGGACCCTCCAGATACATCGCCTCTGTGAATATTTCCTAGTCTGTAAAATCAAAACAATCCTGTAGAATTGCAGTGGCTTTCTTAGTCAGCACCTGGATTGTTTTAACTACTAGTCTTTGGCTACAGATTTTAGGTTTATAGTCAGAAATCAGAGACAAACAGGGGTGATCTGAGAGGCCGTGATATGGCAGTGGGATGGCTTTGTAGGCATCTGGGATTTTGGTGTTTATTAATGAGTATGTGTGTTGTCTCTCTCTCTCTCTCACACAGACATACCTCTTAATTGGTTATTATTGCACAGCTACAGAAGAGTATGATATCAAGTGGACCATGCCCCACTGTGTCCTTACCCTCAAACTTATTGGTACAATCCCTTCTGTTACACTACACTTAATGTTTATCGAAAGAAGTTAAACGTTTAAGACATTAAGTGCTAGATAGACTAACCATAGCATTTTCCTGAATCACAAAGGAGTTGTGTTTTTTTCTTCTTTTAGGTTTAGCACTTGATTACTACGATGGCGGAAAAGAGCCAGTGAGTTTATTGATTCCTTGTTTATGTTTTGATTGTTTAAATATTGTCTGTCTTGTATTATTTATATATATATATATATATATATATATATAAATAATATAAAAAATGTATGTATGTATACAGCAATCCCTCACTTTCCGTTGAAATCCGCGAAGTAGGATCACCCCCCCGACTGACGTATATGTACATGTACTAGTCCTCAAAAAATTAACATATTGTGATAAAGTTCATTATTTTCTGTAATGTACTGATAAAAATTTAACTTTCATATATTTTAGATTCATTGCATCCCAACTGAAATATTTCAGGTCTTCTATTGTTTTAATACTGATGATTTTGGCATACAGCTCATGAAAACCAAAATCCTATCTCAAAAAATTAGCATATCATGAAAAGGCACTCTAAACAAGCTATTAACCTAATCATCTGAATCAACCAATTAACTCTAAACACCTGCAAAAGATTCCTGAGGCTTTTAAAAACTCCCAGCCTGGTTCATTACTCAAAACCGCAACGATGGGTAAGACTGTCATCCTGACTTCTGTCCAGAAGGCCATGAAGCAAGAGGGTAAGACACAGAAAGAAATCTCTGAGCGAATAGGCTGTTCCCAGAGTGCTCCATCAAGGCACCTCAGTGGGACGTCTGTGGGAAGGAAAAAGTGTGGCAGAAAACGCTGCACAACCAGAAGAGGTGACCGGTCCCTGAGGAAGATTGTGGAGAAGGGCCGATTCCAGACATTGGGGGATCTGTGAAAGCAGTGGACTGGGCTACAAGTACCACATTCCCCAGGTCAAGCCACTTTTGAACCAGAAACAGCAGCAGAAGCACCTGACCTGGGCTACAGAGAAGCAGCACTGGACTGTTGCTCAGTGGTCCAAAGTACTTTTTTCGGATGAAAGCAAATTTTGCATGTCATTCGGAAATCAAGGTGCCAGAGTCTGGAGGAAGACTGGGGAGAAGGAAATGCCAAAATGCCTGAAGTCAAGTGTCAAGTACCCACAGTCAGTGATGGTCTGGGGTGCCATGTCAGCTGCTGGTGTTGGTTCACTGTGTTTTATCAAGGGCAGAGTCAGTGCAGTTAGATATCAGGAGATTTTGGAGCACTTTATGCTTC
The DNA here is from genome assembly GCA_024760905.1 of Plotosus lineatus. NCBI lineage: Eukaryota > Metazoa > Chordata > Actinopteri > Siluriformes > Plotosidae > Plotosus > Plotosus lineatus. Next base: position 53,199,635 of record CM045728.1, read on the forward strand.
CATCTGCTGAAAAGCTTTATGGAGATGAAGATTTCATTTTTCAGCATGACCTGGCACCTGCTCACAGTGCCAAAACCACTGGTAAATGGTTTACTGACCATGGTATTACTGTGCTCAATTGGCCTGCCAACTCTCCTGACCTGAACCCCATAGAGAATCTGTGGGATAGTGTGAAGAGAAAGTTGAGACACACCAGACCCAACACTGTGGATGAGCTTAAGGCCGCTATCGAAGCATCCTGGGCCTTCGTAACACCTCAGCAGTGCCACAGGCTGATTGCCTCCATGCCACGCCGCATTGAAGCAGTCATTTCTGCAAAAGGATTCCCGACCAAGTATTGAGTGCATAACTGAACATAATTATTTGAAGGTTGACTTTTTTGTATTAAAAACATTTTTTTTTTTTTATTGGTCAGATGAAATATGCTAATTTTTTGAGATCGGAATTTTGGGTTTTCATGAGCGGTATGCCAAAATCATGAGTATTAAAACAATAAAAGACCTGAAATATTTCAGTTGGGGTGCAATGAATCTAAAATATACGAAAGTTTCATTTTTTATCAGTCTTCTTCTTCTTCTTTTCCTTTCGGCTTTTCCCTTCAGGGGTCGCCACAGCGAATCATCTGCCTCCATCTCACCCTATCCTTTGCATCTTCTTCTCTTACACCAACGACCTTCATGTCCTCCTTCACCACATCCATGAATCGTCTCTTTGGTCTTCCTCTAGGCCTTTTGCCTGGTAGTTCCAGCCTCAGCATCCTATTACCAATATACTCACTATCCCTCCTCTGTACATGTCCAAACCATCTCAATCTAGCCTCTCTGACTTTGTCTCCAAAACGTCTTACATGTGCTGTCCCTCTCCATTGCTCTGGATTGTTGAGCCTAAGTACTTAAAATCCTCCACCTTTCTTATCTCTGCTCCCTGTAATCTCACCGTTCCTCTTGGGTCCTTGTCATTCATGCACATGTATTCCGTCTTACTGAGGCTAATCTTCATTCCCCTCCTTTCCAGGGCATACCTCCACCTCTCTAGATTTTCCTGCACTTGTTCTCTGCTCTCACTACAGATCACAATGTCATCTGCAAACATCATAGTCCATGGGGAATCTTGTCTAACCTTGTCTGTCAGCCTGTCCATCACCATAGCAAACAATAAGGGGCTGAGAGCTGACCCTTGATGCAGTCCCACCTCCACTCTTCTGTCACACCGACAGCACACCTCACCACTGTCTTACATCTCTCATACATGTCCTGCACCACTCTAACATACTTCTCTGCCACTCCAGACTTCCTCATGCAATACCACAGTTCTTCTCTCGGCACCCTGTCATATGCTTTCTCCAGATCCACAAAGGCACAATGCAGCTCCCTCTGACCTTCTCTGTACTTCTCCATTAACATCCTCGAGGCAAACACTGCATCTGTGGTGCTCTTTCTTGGCATGAAGCCAAACTGTTGTTCACCAATGCTGACCTCTGCCCTTAGTCTAGCTTCCACTATTCTTTCCCATAACTTCATCGTATGGCTCATCAACTTTATCCCTCTGTGGTTGCCACAACTCTGCACGTCTCCCTTGTTCTTAAAAATGGGCACCAGCACACTTCTCCTCCATTCCCCTGGCATCCTCTCACTCTCTAAGACCTTGTTAAATGTTCTTGTCAGAAAATCTACTACTACCTCTCCTAGACACTTCCATACCTCCACCGGTATGTCATCAGGACCAACCGCCTTTCCATTCTTCATCCTTTTCAATGCCCTCCTCACTTCACCCTTACTAATCTTTGCTACTTCTTGGTCCTCAACAGTCACCTCTTCTACTCTTTTTTTTTTTTTTTTTTCTCTCATTTTCCTCATTCATCAGCTCTTCAAAGTACTCTTTCCATCTTCCCAGCACACTTCTGTCATCAGTCAATACATTTCCCTCTCTGTCCTTTATCAATCTAACTTGCTGCACGTCCTTCCCATCTCTATTTCTCTGCTGTGCCAACCTGTATAAATCATTTTCTCCCTCTTTACTTTCCAACCGAGCATACAAGTCATCAAACGCGCTCTGTTTGGCCTTTGACACTGCTACCTTTGCCTTACGCTGTGTCTCCCTGTACTCCTGTTTACTCTCTTCGGTTTTCTCAATGTCCCACTTCTTCTTAGCTAACCTCTTCCTTTGTGCACACTCATGCACTTCCTCATTCCACCACCAAGTCTCCTTATCTACTTTCCTTCCAGATGACACACCAAGTATTCTCCTACCTGTCTCCCTGATCACATTAGCTGTAGTTGTCCACTCATCTTGAAGCACTTCCTGACCACCCAAAGCCTGTTTCAACTCCTCCTTGAAGACAACCCGACACTCTTCCTTTTTCAACTTCCACCACTTTGTCTTCTGCTCTGCCTTTGCCTTCTTCACCTTCCTCACCATCAGCATCATCCTGCACACCACCATCCTATGCTGTTTGGCAACACTCTCACCCGCTACTACTTTGCAGTCACTGACTTCCTTCAAATTACATCGCCTGCACAAGATGTAGTCTACCTGTGTGCTCCTACCTCCACTTTTATAAGTCACTCTATGCTCCTCTCTCTTCTGGAAGAAAGTATTCACCACAGCCATTTCCATCCTTTTTGCAACATCTATCAACATCTGTCCTTCTGCGTTCCTGTCCTGGATACCAAACCTACCCATCACTTCCTCGTCCCCTCTGTTTCCTGCACCAACATGTCCATTGAAGTCTGCCCCAATGACCACCCTTTCACCTCTGGGGGTACTCTGCATCACTTCATCTAACTCCCTCCAGAATCTCTCCTTCTCTTCTTGCTCACATCCTGTCTGTGGGGCATAAGCACTAACAACATTGACCATCACACCTTCAATTTCTAACTTGAGACTTATCACTCTGTCTGACACTCTTTTCACTTCTACAACATTCCTGACAAACTCCTCCTTCCAGATGACTCCGACTCCATTTCTCTTCCCATCCACACCATGATAAAACAGCTTAAACCCTGCTCCTATGCTTCTAGCCTTGTTACCTTTCCACCTGGTCTCCTGAACACACAGTATGTCCACCTTCCTCCTCTGCATCATGTCAGCCAGCTCTCTACCTTTTCCTGTCATAGTTCCATCATTCAAAGTCCCTACTTTCAGTCCTAGACTCATGCCTTTCCTCTTCTCTCTCTGGCAACGGACACGCCTCCCGCCTCTCCTTCTTCGACGACTTCGACTAACAGTAGTCCAATTTCCATCAGCACCCTGTTGGTTGACGGCACTGATGGCGGTCGTTGTTAACCCGGGCCTCGACCGATCCGGTATGTCATTCTTTCTTGTGATTCGCATAGTTTATTTGGCATTTGTTTTACGCCAGATGCCCTTCCTGACGCAACCCTCTGCATTTATCCGGGCTTGGGACCGGCGTGAGGGAGAGACACTGGTTTGTATATATATATATATATGTGTGTGTGTGTGTGTGTGTGTGTGCATTTATAGCATTATAAGTGTATTTGTTGATATTATATACACATATACATGTACGTATATGTCAGTCAAGGGCGTGGGGGTTTAATCCTACTTCAGGGGGGGGGGGTCGGTCTCTGTCCCAGTTAACTGCGGAAAGTGAGGGATCCCTGTTGAGTGATACCTCACCTTACGAAAGACCCAATAAACTAAAAATCCAGGTTACGAAACGCATTTACCTAAAATTTCTGTCTCTGGATACAAAACAAGCTCACGCTACGAAACAAAATCTCAAAAATTCAAACAATGCGCGAGTTGCTCTTTCATTGGCTTTCTCCCAACATCCCAACCTGCTGGCCTCCCATTGGCTATTATGGAGCTGCATCTCCATAATACCCATAACGCAGCTCCCTCCCATTGGCTATTATGGAGCTGCACTTCCATAATACCCATGATGCTTTTCATGTACCTTCGAACCATTGTTCGTCACGGAATTCTGACATGCGTAAAGGATGGAGTTACCGTTGTTTCGTGAGGTTTTTCGAGTGTGTTCATTGCAACTTTATTTTTTCGCTCGGGCTTTTAACCTTGCATAAACATTGTAAGATTATAACTCTGCGAGAAGACATGGTCAACACACACACCCATACACGTGCGTGTGATTCCTGGTGCGAGTGAAAAGAAGAAGCGGGCTCGTGGCATGCGGTTGAGTGATATCGCAAAGGAATATAGCCAAACCCGTCTATCATCAGTACGATATTGACGTAGAAGGAGGCCTTATAATGTATACTTTTATAATTTTTAAAGGCTTTAGGGGTAGTATTGGGGGCCTTGGAACGAATCAGGCCTTTTACATGTAAAATGCGGCTCAATTTACGTAAAAATCAGGTTACAAAACCACTTCTGGAATGGATTAATTTCGTAAGCTGAGGTACCATTGTATATGTATACATATACAGTATATAATATCTACACACAGACGCTCCCCGCTTACGAATGAGTTAGGTTTCGGATGGCCGTTTGTTTCTTTGAATTTGTTTGTAAGTCGTTACAGGGCATTCTTTAGAGGAGAAGGTATGTTTAAACCTTGTATAAGTAACCTATACAAGTTTGTGCTGTATGCAATCTCTCTCTCTCTTGCTACATAATCATCTGTAGATTATCAATATCATTATGTCGCGTGCTTAAACTCCTGGTTCCTCTCAAGCACAGCGGATATCATCAGATTTACAAAGAGTTTCACTCTTATCCAGTTCGTTATAATTCAGTTCAGTTCATTTTCTGTAACCGCGTCATCCTAATTAGGGTCACGGGGAGACTGGTGCCCATCCCAGCCAACTCAGGGCGAGGGCAGAGTACACCCTGGACAGCTCGCCAGGCCATCGCAGGGCGGAAACACACTGACGGCTTTGCAGCCTACTCTTTACGAAAGTCAGCAATGGTTCTTTTACATGCCTCACACCATAGACAGTGAGAGACATGGCCGGCCTTTGATAACCCGGTTAGCTGCACTGGGGGGGACAGTGACAACCTTGTGCAGAGTGGGACTCGAACCCCCAACCTTTGGATCAGCGATCCGGCACCTTATACCACTAGACCACCACTGCCCCTTCAGTTCATTATAATACTGGAGTCAATTTGTTTCTTCTTTGAAAGTTTTGGCAGGAGTTCAGAAAAGTATCATTTTGCTTCTCTTCCAGGAACTCCATAAGGTGTAAAGCACACGCCCCTCTGCCGGAGCCTAGTATTAATTTTACCTTAGGATAATGTCTAATCATATTTCATACTTCTATTTATGATACGTTTCTATAGATTTTATTCCATTTCTATTTCTACTTGTTCTTCAATTTCATTTCACTTGTACTTTCGACCTCGGACAGCCCTGTTCGTATCTCCGGATGTTTGCAAAACGAATGTTGGTAAGATCGGGAGCGTGTGTGTGTGTGTGTGTGTGTGTGTGTGTGTGTGTGTGTGTGTATATATATATATATATATATATATATATATATATATATATATATACACGATACGCTCCCGATATATATATTTTTCTTTATATATAAAAAACACAATCTGAATTCAATCGTGTCTCACATTCAGTCTTTGTTGGTCATGCACATCTTTATTGATCTGACCATCTGAGAAAGAACCATTCGAAGAAAATTATTTGAGTGAAAGATGAAATTTATGATCTTAGTCAAATGTTTTGTGTTATGCTAAATGACTACCAGATTTTGTTTTTAATGGTTAGAAACTTTATATTAGTCTTTTCCTGACATATTTTTTCTGTCCTGTGCATCAGTCTCAAATGAATCCAGATCAGAAGGCCGCTGCTCTTCAAACCACTCCATCTCTCTTGGAGGTTTGTGGTTTTTCGTACTTTTATGGTGGCTTCTTGGTTGGACCTCAGTTTACACTACGCAACTACTTGCGTCTGGTCTCCCGAGAAATGACGGACTGTCCTGGCCAGGTGCCCAACAGGTGAAATTACTATTGTTATTATACATTGCTCAGTTATTATAATGCCTAACATGCAGTCAGCAGTCATGAAATCTGTTCTCTTGGACTCAGCTGCAGTGCTGAAATTGTGCTCTTTCCCCCTTCTAGTGTTATCCCTGCATTAAAGCGCTTTTGTTTGGGTTCTTCCTTCCTTCTCATCTTCACAATATTTGGGCCTTATTACCCAGACAGCTATTTTCTAACTGATGAATTTGAGGTCAGTAAATGATCAAATTATTCACAATGGTTCCTATGATTCTTTTATTACATATCTATCTCCTTGTAGGTGAGATGCATTGCTTTTTCCCCCTCCATATTGTTCTATAATAATGACCATATAACAAATTAATTTTGAATTTGTTACCCAGGCTCAGCCGTTTTGGTACAGGTGTGTGTACATCCTACTGTGGGGGAAAATAAGCCTCTACAAATATGTGACCTGCTGGTTAATAACTGTAAGTCAATATTGTCCGGTAATATTAGGGCTTTTGAATTTTATATTTAGGCAGTCAAACGGTCATGTATATAATTTTTTTCCAGGAGAATATTGCAGTTCATATGGGTATTGGTAGATGGGAACATCAGTGATAATAATAATGGACATTAGTGTATGTACTTCACAGCAATGTACTAAGCTAGTGCAAATATAAAATTGGAAATTTTCAGTTGAAACACAAATGTTTCATCTACAAAGAAAAAATCAAGCTACAAAAATAACTGACTGTAAATTATTTACAACTATTATTTGTCCTGTAAGTGCTTGATCTCAGACACAGTCACAGTAAAGTAGCCAAGGCTTGTTTAACTGGGATATTTAGTTTTGCATTTCATTTGATCGAGATTAACTTTACATTCTTGCCTATTGTTCAATGCAGGAGGGCGTGTGTATTCTTTCTGGGCTTGGCTACAGTGGGCATGATGAACATGGGCGGCCTAAATGGGACGCATGTGCTAATATGAGAGTGTGGATATATGAGACCACACCTCTTTTCACAGGCACTATCAACTCCTTCAACATTAACACAAATGCATGGGTGGCCAGGTATGCATATCCGTCCTGTTATGAAGTGTGTATTGTGTGTGTGTGTGTGTAATATGATATATATATATATATATATATATATATATATATATATATATATATATATATATATATACATATACATATATATATATATATATATATATATATATATATATATATATATATGATAGACTTCAGTGTCTCTCTCCCCTCATGCCAGTCCCAAGCCCGGAGAAATGCAGAAGGGTTGTGTCAGGAAGGGCATCCGACGAAACCAATGCCAATTATTGATTATGCAAATCAAAAGTATTACCTCCATACCGGATCGGTCGAGGCCGGGTTAACAACGACCGCTATCAGTGCTGTCAATCAACAGGGTGCTGATGGAAATTGGACTACTGTTGGTCGAAGACGTCGAAGAAGGAGAGGTGGGAGGTGTGTCCGTAGGGCAGAGAGAGAAGAGGAAAGGCATGAGTCTAGGACTGAGAGTGGGGACGTTGAATGTTGGAACTATGCACAGAAAAGGTAGAGAGCTGGTTGACATGATGCAGAGGAGGAAGGTGGACATACTAGGTGTTCAGGAGACCAGGTGGAAAGGTAGCAAAGCTAAAAGCTTAGGAGCAGGGTTTAAGCTATTTTATCACGGTGTGGATGGGAAGAGAAATGGAGTCGGAGTCATCTTGAAGGAGGAGTTTGTCAGGAATGTTCTAAAAGTGAAAAGAGTGTCAGACAGAGTGATGAATCTCAAGTTAGAAATTGAAGGTGTAATGCTCAATGTTGTTAGTGCTTATGCCCCACAGGCAGGATGTGAGCTAGAAGAGAAGGAGAGATTCTGGAGTGACTTAGATGAAGTGATGCAGAGTACCCCCAGAGGTGAAAGCGTGGTCATAGGTGCAGACTTCAATGGACATGTTGGGGCAGGCAACAGAGGGGACGAGGAAGTGATGGGCAGGTTTGGTATCCAGGACAGGAACATGCAGAAGGACAGATGTTGATAGATTTTGCAAAAAGGATGGAAATGGCTGTGGTGAATACTTTCTTTGAGAAGAAACAGGAGCATAGGGTGACTTATGAAAGCGGAGGTAGGCGCACACAGGTAGACTACATCTTGTGTAGGCGATGTAATTTGAAGGAAGTCAGTGACTGCAAAGTCATCGTGGGTGAGAGTGTTGCCAAACAGCATAGGATGGTGGTGTGCAGGATGACTCTGATGGTGAGAAAGGTGAAAAAGGCAAAGGCAGAACAGAAGACAAAGTGGTGGGAGCTGAAAAAGGAAGAGTGTCGGGGTGGCTTCAAGGAGAAGTTGAAACAGGCTTTGGGTGGCCAGGAAGTGCTTCCAAATGACTGGACAACCACAGCAAATGTGATCAGGGACACAGGTAGGAGAGTACTTGGTGTGTCCTCTGGAAGGAATGTAGATAAGGAGACTTGGTGGTGGAATGAGGAAGTGCAGGAGTGTGTACAAAGGAAAAGGTTAGCCAAGAAGAAGTGGGACATTGAGAGGACCGAAGAGAGTAAACAGGAGTACAGGGAGACACAGCGTAAGGCGAAAGTAGCAGTGGCTAAGGCCAAACAGAGGGTGTATGATGACTTGTATGATAGGTTGGATAGTAAAGAGGAGAAAATGATCTATACAGGTTGGCAGCAGAGAAATAGAGATGGGAAGGACGTGCAGCAAGTTAGATTGATAAAGGACAGAGAGAGGAACTGTATTGACTAATGACAGAAGTGTGCTGGGAAGATGGAAAGAGTACTTTGAAGAGCTGATGAATGAGGAAAATGAGAGAGAAAAAAGAGTAGAAGAGGTAACCATTGAGGAGCAGGATGTAGCAAAGATCAGTAAGGGTGAAGTGAGAAGGGCATTGAAGAGGATGAAGAATGGAAAGGCAGTTGGTCCTGATGATATACCTGTGGAGGTATGGAAGTGTCTAGGAGAGGTAGCAGTAGATTTTCTGACAAGAACATTCAACAAGGTACTAGAGAGTGAGCAGATGCCGGAGGAGTGGAGGAGAAGGGTGCTGGTGCCCATTTTTAAGAACAAGGGAGAGGCGGCAGAGTTGCAGCAACTACAGAGGGATAAAGTTGATGAGCCATACGATGAAGTTATGGGAAAGAATAGTGGAAGCTAGACTAAGGGCAGAGGTGAGCATTTGTGAACAACAGTTTGGTTTCATGCCAAGAAAGAGCACCACAGATGCAATGTTTGCCTTGAGGATGTTAATAGAGAAGTACAGAGAAGGTCAGAGGAGCTACATTGTGCCTTTGTGGATCTGGAAAAAGCATATGACAGGGTGCCAAGAGAAGAACTGTGGTATTGCATGAGGAAGTCTGGAGTGGCAGAGAAGTATGTTAGAGTGGTGCAGGACATGTATGAGAGATGTAAGACAGTGCTGAGGTGTGCTGTCGGAGTGACCGATTTAATTCAAGGTGGAGGTGGGACTGCATCAAGGTCAGCTCTGAGCCCCTTCTTGTTTGCTATGGTGATGGACAGGCTGACAGAGGTGAGACAAGAATCTCCATGGACTATGATGTTTGCAGATGACATCGTGATCTGTAGTGAGAGCAGAGAACAAGTGCAGGAAAATCTAGAGAGGTGGAGGTATGCCCTGGAAAGGAGAGGAATGAAGGTTAGCCTCAGAAAATCAGAATACATGTGTGAATGAGAAGGACCCAGGAGGAACGGTGATGTTACAGGGAGCAGAGATAACGAAGGTGGAGGATTTTAAGTACTTAGGCTCAACAATCCAGAGCAATGGAGAGTGTGGAAAAGAGGTGAAGAAGCGTGTGCAGGCAGGCTGGAATGGTTGGAGAGAAAAGTATCCGTGTGATGTGCGATAGGAGAGTGTCAGCAAGAATGAAGGGAAAAGTGTACAAGATGGTGGTGAGGCCAGCGATGTTGTATGGCTTAGAAACAGTGGCGCTGAGGAAAAGGCAGGAGGCAGAGCTGGAGGTAGCGGAGATGAAAATGTTGAGGTTCTCCTGGGAGTAACGAGGATGGATAGGATCAGAAATGAGTATATCAGAGGGACAGCCCACGTAAGATGTTTTGGAGACAAAGTCAGAGAGGCTAGATTGAGATGGTTTGGACATGTACAGAGGAGGGATAGTGAGTATATTGGCAGTAGGATGCTGAGGTTGGAACTACCAGGCAGAAGGCCTCGAGGAAGACCGAAGAAGAGATTTATGGATGTGGTGAAGGAAGACATGAAGGTCGTTGGAGTCAGAAAAGAAGATGCGGAGGACAGGGTGAGGTGGAGGCGGATGATTTGCTGTGGCGACCCCTGAAGGGAGCAGCCGAAAGTAAAAGAAGAAGAAGAAGACTTGCGTTCATCCGTTTTACGGGTTTTTTTTTTAATTTTGAGTTTAGACATACCTACGTAGTACGCTGACGTAATGATGCTGCGTCCATGGTTTACAAACGACAGACTGAACGTGCCCCTCCTTCTTCCCAGTTCAGTATACATATATATATATATATATATATATATCGTTATATATAAATCAGTTATATGAGAACAATGTTACTCTTAAGTGTTAAGACGTCGTCTCTGTGATCTTTTTGTTTACACTGTTTTGTTGACTTTTGTAACCCGAAGCAAATATGGTTGGTCAGAAACGTAAGCCTACTAGCATGGGTGCAAGTTTCATACACAGAGATGAATTAACTATCTGCTTGGAACGGCGCAATCTACCATGCATACTCAGTTAAGCAAAGAGAGTTGTAAAATGAATGAAAACCCGAATCCGGAAAAGAAAGAAACTCTCCACTCTGCTGCTGATTCACATCAGTGCAGGCTGAGTACTAAACGAGTATTCAACGGCGCCCTTGCTCACTTGAAAGACTAGAAGTCCAGATAACTCGCGCTTTGTCTCAAGCACAAGCAAGTGAATTACTTTCGGTGGAGGACCTCACATATTGTAAGCGTTGATTTGCTGTTTTAAGCTTCATGTAAAGTGACTCGGCTCAGCTTCATGTAAAGTGACCATCCTTCGACCATCGGAACCATTTACAAGCAGAAAGATCGCATTATAGAGAATGTTAAAGGTTCTATTTCATACTGTATTTGATATTTGATTAGTTATATATATATATATATATATATATATATATATATATATATATATATATATATATATATATATATAAATAATATGAATATATGATTGTTGACTCATCTTTGTCTTTGCAGGCACATTTTCAAGAGGCTAAAATTTTTGGGTAATAAGATGGCGTCACAGATGGCAACGCTATTTTTCTTAGCCATCTGGCATGGCCTGCACTCCGGTTACCTGCTCTGCTTCTCTTTGGAGTTTGTCATCGTCAATGTCGAAAAACAGGTAACCAAGCTGATTAAATAGAAACTTGGTTCAACTGCACATCAGAGGTAGTTTCGTTATCCGGGTTGAGAAGTGAAAAATATGACCCCATAGAATTTTTGGCGTCATTGCATTCCAAGTTTCGGTGGATTCCATCCATGCGTCGTGAAACAGTTTTACTTTGATTATTTTTCCAGTTATGACATCATAATTCTGTTTTCCCATTTGAAAATTCAGCTTCATCAAATTCTGGCTATTGTCCACAAGAACGAGTTTGCCAAATTTCATGTAGATTTTGATTATTAGTAACTTTGGAGTCAACGTTTAGAGTGAACTGTCTACAACAACAAGTTGACAAAGAATTTGACACTAGATTTCTCTGGTAAAATCAAAGTGGTGTATATTTTAAATCCACTGCTGTCGAGATATAAGATGGGACTTGGAGTAAAAGAATAATATTTTCATATTTTTCTTTATGTATTCATACTTGTCAGCACAGGAAAAGGGGCAGTGGTGGTCTAGTGGTATAGGGCGCTGGATCGCTGATCCAAAGGTTGGGGGTTCAAGTCCCACTCTCCACAAGGTTGTCACTGTCCCCCCCCAGTGCGGCTAACTGGGTTATCAAAGGCGGGCCATGTCTCTCACCGTCTATGGTGAGAGGCATGTAAAAGAACCATTGCTGACTTTCGTAAAGAGTAGGCTGAAAAGTTGTCAGCGTGTTTCTGTCCCTTGCTAAAAGGGTTGTGACAGGAAGGGCATCCGGCGTAAAAACTTCTGCCAAATCAAAACGTGCGAATCAAGATGATTCGCTGTGGCGACTCCCGAGTAAAAAGGGAAAAAGCCGAAAGGAAGACAGGCAGACTTGTCAGCACAGGAAAAGCAGCTGTAATATGAATGTATTAAGGTTGTTGAAATTGTTTATTTTAGGCACAGAATAAGCAAGAATTTGAGTGTTATTATAATTAGCTCTTATTTCAGGTGTCTGAGAAAAAGACAGCAGAAGTGTGCAGACATTCAGAGTTAATTGAATACTACAGTTCATGTCTACATGCACACTGATTAGGAACCGTCTCCTGCAGGGTGGATGTTAACGTTGTTATACTATTGTGTTCCCTCAGGCTCAGGCAATCGTGAAGGACAACCCGAAGTTGACAGCCATTGCAAATGGTCCTCTATATCCATTTATATACATAGTACAGCAATTTAATCACTGGCTCTTCATGGGCTATCCACTAGTACCATTTTGCCTCTTCACGTATGACAAGTGGCTGAAGGTGGGTAGGCACTGATGTGGTGCCAGGTTTTAATCTGTCTGTCAGAATGATCTAAAAATATATGGTACAGCTTTTGTCTCATGAAATTTTGGTTAGTTGCTGTTATGTGCTAGGGCATGGAGCTGACTAATATTTGGTAATTGGCACTTAACCAAATTGGGGAAAATGATGTATGTGTGGCACTTTAATGAAATGCTCTGTCTTTCTCTCTCTCTCTCTCTCGCTCTCTCTCTCATATATAATATATTGTGTATATATCCCTCTATCTAGCTGGGTAATTGTTTTAGCATATAGTACATGGGGAGAGAAGTTAAAAAGCACACTAAAGCAAGTTTATATTCATTAGGTTATTTCTTACATATTTTACCATGACAGACTCGGTCAGGTGTGCTATGCAATCCCTAGGCTAAAAGCTAACCATAGCTCATCCTTTCATTCTAGAATTATTTAGTGGAAATTTGGTATAAAACCAGTTTATTTCATGCAAAGCTGTATTTACAGTGCATCACGCTTAAAGGGAACATTCATGCTCCCAAAATTCGATTTAGTAGAGCAAAAAAAAATCATGCTCCTCGCATTTGCCAACCATGTTTTTACCGTCATGTCCACGAATTCCCGACAGACAGAAGTTGATTTCGCATGGACAAACACGGCTTTTTACATTTACAGGATTAGGCAGATGCTCTTATCCCGAGCGACTTAGATTTATAATTTTTTTATACAACTGAGCCATTAAGCCTTGTTCAAGGGCCCAATAGGGGGGATCAAACTGCCGACCTTCGGATTAGTAATCCAATCACCGTAACCACTGGCTTGAGCCGAATACTCATCGCCAAGTTCATCTTTTTCAAAACGAGCAATATGATTGTTTAATCTCACATTTCTAATCCAATCAGCATTTGCCTTGCATGTTTGCAACCTTGAGCGCCTCTCACACAGGAGAGATACCTCACAGACACCTGATTAAACAGAATAGAAAAACTCATATAGCATCTCTGTAAAACTTGACTGAGCTCCTCACAAATTTAAGGGGTGTGTTTGAAGGGGGGTGCAGTTCACACTCCTAGCAATTTAGAGGCGAGTAAAGAGGTACACCTCTGCTGTTTTTTTCCTGTGATGCACTGTATTTAACTGACTGTATGTAGTAAAATACACACAACTCTTATTGACCAATTTGTAGATAAAATTTTGATGCCTATAACAGACTCAACAGAACACAGAGGCATGTGTACCATTTGTTACATCATCTTGGTATTTACTTACACTTTTTAATTATTGGGGAGCTGAGTATACCAACTGTTTAGTTTTGCAATTGAAATATTTGTCCGTTCTTGCTTGTTAAAAGACATGTATCCAAGCACATGTACCCTATAATTTGGGACGCCATGCTTTTGTAGCTTATGTATAATGAAGCCTGTATTGTCCTGCTGAAACAACTCAAAGATGACAACCTATACCTTGCTATTATCCCAACATGCACACTCGTTTTATTGATCCCCATGCATCTGAGATAGTCCTAGCCTGAGAGAACAACGCTGTGCATAGCACTGATCTGGGGCTTCTTGTAAAAAACAGACGTTCAGGCTGCATGTTTGGCTGAAGTAATAGATGATGTTAAGACCTCGATTTTCTGAAGTGCACCCAAGCCCATTTGACTGTATTTTAAGTTTCCCAGACGGTGCTGCGAAGGCCTTGAAGGTCTCGCACAAAACGGTTGTTTCCACCTTTGCCTTTTACAAACTGAAATGTGTTAGAATTCCCTGAAAGTTTTCACGGTCTTAAGTATGTCATTGAAAGGACTAAATTTTCTGTTTTTTCTTTTCTTTCTTTTTTTAAAGTTTTAAATTTTTTTTTAACAAAACAAAAAGTTCCTTTGGAAATGATGAACAGCGCTCTCTCAAAGTTTGGCGCAAAAGAGTGAGCCATGAACCATCCTAGCATGTAAAAACTTAACCTTTGGTGGATACTACTTTTATACATAAGCATGATACCTGGCCTCTTTCCCATGAGAAATTTCTTCTTTAAACTGTAGACTCACTCGTAGACACTCGCATCTCCTATTCATTCCACTGTAGTCACTAGATACAGTGGTACCTTGACTTAGGAGTGTCTTTCATAACAAAATTTCCAAGGTACAAGCTTCAGTCTCACTAAAAATCTGTCCTAACCAACAAACAAATTTTTGATTTATGAGCTCGGCTTTTTCGAACCGATTAGCCTCGTATTCTTCTGTGCGTATTCCTCCGTGCTCCGAGAACACCTGGTGCAGTGCTTCTCAATTATTTTCTGTGACGCCCCCCTATAGGAAGAAAAAAAAAACATTTCACGTCTCCCCGACAATTATTCCCATAGGAAATAACAGAAAACCACTTAGTTCGTTCCAAACCCCTTCCAAACACACATAACCTGACACAAACATGTATATTTGACCTAATATATTAAAGATAAACATGTAAAACAAATATTTCATAATAGATGTACATTAACATTAATAATAATTGAAACTAGAATAAACAATGTCGACTAACCCTTCCGATCATCGATTGCGCAAAGATGTCACGTGAGCAGGCATGAGGTGGTGCGTAACAGAGGGGGGAGGACAAGAATTTTGTGCATGTAAACGCTACAAATGCGAGCGGAGAAAGTGTGATTGCACATCCTCAACAGTAGGTGGATGCGCAATTACACTTAATTGTAGTAGAGTATGGCAAAAAAGCATGTTTGCCAGGGTCATACCCCCTCCCCGGCATCGCACCACTCCCCCCACTGTTTGAGAAGCTCTGGCCTTGTGGGAGGTCACCACGAGCCTTTACTCGCTGGCATTTGTGGCGTGCACATGCACAAAATTCTCCTCCCCCTGTTACACACCAGCTCATGCCTGCCCACGTGACATCTTCGCACAGTCGATGATCGGAAGGGTGAGTTGACTTATTGTTTATTCTTGTTTTATTAATATTTATTATTAATTATTATTAATGCTAATGTACATGTATCATTATTATTATAATGAAGTATTTATTGTTTTTACATGTTTAGGTCAAATATACGTGTTTGTGGCAGATTATGAGTTTGGGAGGGGGTTGGAATAGATGAATTGTTTTTCTTATTTCCAGTGGGAATTTTTGTTTTATCTAATAAACATTTTGACTTACGAGCTTGCCCTCAGAAAAGATTCATTTCGTAAGTCAAGATACCACTGTAATTCAAAATACTTAAAGTAATGCTATCTAAGGTAAATATTAAGATAATAACTCTAGATATTGGCAGGTTTACCTATAGTAATATCTTTTATTTAAATTATTTACTTTCACTCTTCATGGTGCATCGACCAGGTGCAGTGGTATCGTCCTGGCGATTGCAAGTTAAAAAGATTGATGCACACAGCCATCCATGGTTGTGAACCTATGGGAGCTCATTGGCTGAGCTCTTGGGAGGGGTGAATTAATGTTAGATTCCCTGTCACTTGAACTAATCACCAGCCTGTCATTGGTGTCTGTTGAGGCAGAGTATGTTATGCTGTTCCTGAATATTCATGCAGAGCATCTTGAAAAATCCCTCCTTTGTTGGTGGTAGTAGTGCGGTAGAGACACAATACTTGGCAAGTAGGAATTGGCTGCAAATAAATTAACAGAGAAAAATGGGGGGGGGGGAACAAAGTTCTTTACTTTCTGCAGCATTAACAATATCATGGTATCATAATTACTCCATATATTCTGTTGATCTTAGTGCTTTTTTTTTCTTCCTCATCTGATTAAATTTATAAAGCCCTCTTTAATGGGCTGATAAGTTAAATTTGATCATAAATTTGACAACAATGACATGACTGTGTTTATACTATATACAGCTTTCTGTTTAAGTATTGTATTTTTTTTGTTCTAGTCTGATGCATTATTAATAGGGTTTCTGCGTTTCTGTTTCAGGTTTATTCATCAGTGTATTTTTGTGGGCACTTCTTTTTCTTCATTGCCCTCCTCGTCCTACCTTTCCTCCGTAAGGCACTGATGCCTCGGAAACCAGAGAGTGGCAAAAAGGAGGACTAGACAAATGGGTAAAGTTTAGATATAGCTCCCCAAACATTATACACATATAAACTGCCCTCCATAATTATTGGCGCCTCTAGTTAATAAGTGTTCTTCAGCTTCTAATAAATTCAGTTGTGTGTGTGTGTGGTGTTCTTTTTGTTTTGTCCCCCCCAAAAAAAAAAATAAAATAAAATAAAAAAAAGGTCCACTATGATAAAAGAGCCATTAATTCAAGTACATTTATTCAGTGGGGAAAAAAAATCCCACATTAAGATATAATTCTTTTACATCAGATTAAAAAAGAGGTGGCCAAGAGAAAAGTTTGATTCAGTGTCTGAACCATTTCTGTGTAGATTTGGCCACATGTTTAGTGTCATTATCCTGCTGAAAGACCCAGTGATGGCCCAACTTCAGGTAGAGGCCATCAGATTTTGATTTAAAATGTCCTGGTAAATTTTCCTGGATACTGTGTTCAACTTTGTAAACTACTGTAGAAATGACAGAAATATGGCAAATACATTTTTTTAAAGTATGAATTGTTGGGGTGACAATCATAGCACAGGGATTTTATGGAAAATAATTATTTATTTCTTAGGGGACCCCATCACAAATTCACTTAAGCGTTACAATTTTCAGAGTGAGAATATACTTCTGCAATAAAACTTCTTCCGTACACCGTCCAACTTCAACATGTTGAAGACTCTGACAGTTTTGGGGTTGTACGCAAGGTGCAGGTTTTGAATTTGTTTTGGTGCTTATTTAAAGCATTTTAACCAGAAGTGACGATTATGGAGGGCAGTGAAAAAATACATCCATTCAAGATCCTTTTTAGTGTGAACTCTCATGTATTGTATGAAATTACTGAATGTGTTGGTAATAGGACGCTGAGGTTGGAACTACCAGGCAGAAGGCCTAGAGGAAGACCTTTTTTCTTTCTTTTGGCTTTTTTTTCCCATTCTCGGGAGTCGCCACAGCGAATCATATGATGCGCACATTTGATTTGGCAGAGGTTTTTACGTCAGATGTCCTTCCTGTCACAACCCTTTTTAGCAAGGGACAGAAACACGCTGACGACTTTGCAGCCTACTTTTTATGAAAGTCAGCAATGGTTCTTTTACATCCCTCTCACCATAGACAGTGAGAGACATGGCCCGCCTTTGATAACCCAGTTAGCTGCACTGGGGGGGACAGTGACAGTCCCGTGGAGACTCGAATCCCCAACCTTAGGATCAGCGATCCTGTGCCATTTATGGATGTGGTGAAGGAGGACATGAAGGTAGTTGGTGTAAGACAGTGCTTCTCAAATAGTGGGGCGCGCCCCCCCAGGATGGGATGCTGAGGGGGGCGCGTGTGACCCAGGAGAACATGCTTTTTTTCCGCCGTACTACAAGAAAGTGTAATTGCACATCCACTCCAGTAGTTGGCAGTGGCGCTCTCATTGCCCATTGTGCGCAGCGAGTTAACTCTACGGTGTAGGTTTGTTTTGCTACGAGCTGGCGATGTGTAGTGCAGTACACACACCCTCACAACATGAAGAAATTTTTAACAGGGATGAAAAGAAAGGCGGTGAGAAGTACAGGTCCCAGCTAAACATTGAGCAGGAGCTGAGAGTTGCAGTGTCATGCTTCAAACCTCGCTTTGAGAAGCTGTGCGCTGCAAAACGTGCTCATTGTAGCCATTAATCTTGGCTTCCTCATTTTGAGAAAAAAAATCAGCACAAATTGTTCTATTTGTTCTTGTTTTGTAGGTTAAAGTGTTTATATATTGTGCTCCTGAGTTAATGTTTCTGAAGTCAATTTGAATTAATTATTTATTGATTTTATTTTCAGCAGCAAATGGTGTGGTAAGTTTGTCAAAAATGTAACAAGGATATTATTATCTTTAAATTTAAGGCAAATTGATGCACTTTCTTTTACAGACTAATAAAAAATGTTAAAAAAGTTATTCTTGTAAGTTGAACTATATCTCTTTACTTTTGTTTTATTTATGTTAACAAGGATACGATATAATGAAGAGATATACCTGTAACTATATTATAGAAAAAGTTAAAATTTATAGTTATGGCGGAAAGTGGGTGGTGGTGGGGGGGGGGGGCGAATTGTTTTCTTCTTGCTAGGGGGGGCGTAACAGAAAATAATTGAGAAGCACTGGTGTAAGAGAAGATGCAGAGGATAGGGTGAGATGGAAGCAGATGATTTGCTGTGGCGACCCCTGAAGCAAACAGCCGAAAGGAAAAGAAGTCTCATGTATTACATAACAACAAATGAGCTGATTACATTTTAGAATTGATTCGAATATCCCTTATAGTCAAAGTTTTTAATTAGTAACATGCTTATAATACTTTTATATATTATAAGGGTATTGGAAAGCCACAAATCAGTAACATGAATAATTAGACGTGTTGGTGGCAGAGGCTTCCCTGTCAGCGCCAATGGAATTGCATTCTTCTACATTTTTAAAAAATGACCATCTTGGTGAACTACCAGTGGCTGCTTTTAAAATATTGCCTCGGACTTTATATACACACTGCCAATAAATGTTGTGATGTTAGTTACATTTGTCGAAACAATATTGTGATTACATGCTGCAGTCCAGGCTAAAGGAAATCCAATATAATTACAGTGCACAATTATTTCTGTCCAAGCAGTGCGTACGTTTTAAAATAGTGTGTGACTCCCATGAGTAGCTGAATAAAGCATTTTACCTTCACAACAGTTGAAGGTTATTCAAGGCAAACATAAAACATCAGACCTGCCCAACATCCACAGTAATAGCATTCGGTATCATCAAAAGCTTTCCTTCAGTACTTCTTAGTGTTAAGCATTGCTTTTTATGTTTAGTTGTTTCATCATTTGATGCTCATAATGAAGGTAGTGTTGTATTTTTAGGTGATTTTTTTTTTCTTTAAGTAAGATTTTTAGAATAAGAAATGAAATCCTGTGATATAAGAAAAAGGTCAGTACTGTGGGTGTATATTTAAAAAGAAAATTACAGCTTGTCGTTACATGTCAGCCTGGGGAAGATTTGATGACATTTATATTATTACACTGTTCTTGTGTAATGCTGCACACAAGAGGAAATACAGTGGCAGGGCATGGCAGTTAAGTGAGATGGAGATCTTTTAAAGCCGACAACGAACTGCTTCCTTCTCACTCCTTGACATCCATCATAATTTTTATACTGACAACTCAATGCCAGCACTTTAAGCTTCAAATCCTTACTTACTGGCCCTGAATCACACTTTAGAAAATGTTTAGTTGGCTATAAAAAGCCAAGAACCTGGTGATGCAGGTGGTAGGATATCAGAAAGAAATAACAAGGAGTGAGATGAGGCTGTAGCACGATTTTTTTTAAATTTTTTTTATGCTTTTGTTGTGCCTCACATCGGTCACGGCATGCAGGGAGTTCACAAAATATAATCAAAGTGAATTAATTACTCTTGTAACTCCAGAATGTTGAAGATGATAATCACAATACAGTAATTTGATCTCATATTTTTTGATAAAGTAAAACTATTCAACACAACTTTATATTTACTTTGTTGTCTCACTTGGACATAAATTCAGATTAGACTCCTGTAACAACTAGACCTCACCCAGAGACTCCTTTCTGATCTGAAGAGGAATCCATTGAGCAACTACAGAGTTCTAGTGAATAGTTAAAGTGGACATATCTGTCAACATTGCTAGGTGTTGCTATGGCAGCAGTGGTGTGAGAAAGCTTGAAAAAGAGCAGCTCATCTATACTCTTACAGCCTTGAAACCACACGAAAATGAATGCCATGTTTTTTGGCATTTCGAATAGCAACTGGTTTTGACTCGGTTAGCTTCATAAGCACGTTGTTTGTGTAATAAGCTGATTATCACTGAATTGGCTTCAAGTTTAGTAATTATTCAGGGTTTACACCGTTTACATGAAAATAAAAATGTGTACGCTACAATGGGTAAAGTGGGTATGTGCCGTTCTTAACCTGAAGTCAGCTGGGATTGGCTCCAGCTTTCCCTTCAATCCTCACTGGATAATCGGTACAGATAATGGAAAAGATGTGTAATCCATCAAAATGACAAATGTCAGGAGTAGCAAACTAGTACTGTTACTAGGCCTTTTTTTTAAGTTTTAGTTTTATTGCTTTTGTTTTCTTGCTTTTTCCCCTTTGTGCTTTAAATTAACAAACCCCCTTCTCTTCTCTTCTTTATTTACAGGTTACTTTGTCTGGTCTTCTGTAAATAACCTGAAGGGAACTGTGACTGGTTGGAAAATATTTTATGGCCTTTAACTATGTTATACAAATACATACATGCAAAACTCTGTGCAAACATTAGTTTTATTATTTTACTTTAAGTGAAGGTTAAAGAGAATGTATAAACTTATGCTCTCTGGCTGCAGAGCTGTTTCTGTTCTTGTTCTCCTTTTTTAATGTGACAAGTGGTTAGACTTAGAGTTGTGAGGAGGCTTATTGGTATGATAAATGGAGAAATGTGCAGGCTAATTAATATCCATATTCCTTGTTTTTTTTGTTTGTTTGTTTTTTTGTTTGTTTTTTGTTTTTTGGGGTTTTTTTGCCACACTATTGCACTCAAATCTTCCTGTTTGGGGCATCTCATTGGTACTCGGTGATATCATTTCCAGTAAAAACCAACCCCCAGTCTGAGAACTGGTCTGCAAACTGCCTGCTTTCATTAAGTTTATTTGCTTTTTCTGTTTTTCAAAATTTGCCACGTGCAAAGAAACTTGGCTATGCCTTGCAGTGTAAATGAGTATTATTCTTTCATTTCTAATTTAACAAAAATTTTCACAATATTTTTAGCAATTTTAGAATGGGTTGGTGGTTTTGTAATTTTGTAGCTTTTTTCACAAAAAGAAAAAAGTCTGTAACAATGAATGTTACTTTCAACTTTTTCACTATTTCTCAGACACTCGTATGTCCTGGTCTCTGTAAACTGGAACATGAGCAGGAAAAAAAAACACATGCAGGAAATCATATAAAAAATTACACTTCTTGCCAAAATGATTAGTTTTATATTATTGAAAACCTTAATTACTTGGCGCCATGTATACTCAACTGCAGTGAAGGAACCTTTTTTGCTCTTACCATGAAGTGAAAAAGTGATGACTCGCTGTAGCATTGGGGGTTTTAATAATATTTATACTTGTTCAACATTTCACTGATGTCCTGTTAACAAATTTTGCCTTATTGTTACCAAATGTACGGGGAAAAATATTTTAAATGAGCCATTTTTTTTGCAATGGTCATTAAAAATGCTGGATTTGATTAAAACAAAACATCTATGGTATGTGCTGTTCTTTTATTACCAGCTTGGATGATAATTTACAGTCATTGGACTGAAAGTACACTTTCGGAAAAAACTCAGGCTCACCTGCCCAAGTTGGACATATGCCGGTGGAAGGACGGTCCCCACCTCTATGCCTTTGTGTTACACTTGGTAAATATCCAATTAATTATTGCGTAATTAATTAATTATTGAGACCCTCACTGTGCTAAGCCCCCTGGGCAAGGTCTCAACCACAAATGTGCCTCTGTTCACCTGTTCACCCAGCAGTATAAATGGGTACCAGTAAAAAAATATACTGGGAAGGTAACCTGCGATGAACTAGCGTCCCATCCAGGAGGAGTTCAACTCCTGGTCGCTTCACGCTACGGAAACCGGGGATAGACACCGGCCTGATGAGCCACAAGGCTCGGGTGTAAAAACCCAACTTAACAAAATAATGAAGTTTACCACAACCGGATGAGAAGAGACAAAAACAATCATTCATTCCAAAGTACCACACAGACAGGTTGGATGAAGGTTGACAGTTACAGCAGACGAGCAATTATTCTACTGTACTTGACCTATCAACCCTGTGCACGGTCAGCGGCTAACTATCAGACTGTTCTGTTAGTCACACCCTATCTCCATCCAGCACTGCAACTGCCAATTCTCCTAAATTTCCTTGCTTATATACCCTTTAAGTGCTGAGTCAGCTCTTCCAGCTCGAATGAATTTTTCCCTTATGTTTGCCCTTTTAGCTTTTAACTGTTCAGTTCAGTTCATTTTCTGTACCCGCTTAATCCTAATTTGGGTCGCGGGGAGGCTGGTGCCCATCCCAGCCAACTTCGGGCGAGGGCAGAGTACACACTGGACAGCTCGCCAGGCCATCGCAGGGCAGAAACACGCTGACGGCTTTGCAGCCTACTCTTGTCGAAAGTCAGCAATGGTTCTTTTACATGCCTCACACCATAGACAGTGAGAGACATGGCCGGCCTTTGATAACCCAGTTAGCTGCACTGGGGGGGACAGTGACAACCTTGTGCAGAGTGGGACTCGAACCCCCAACCTTTTGGATCAGCGATCCAGCGCCCTGTACCACTAGACCACCACTGCCCCCCAGCTTTTAACTGCTTCCTCTAAATTTGCATATTTGCTCATTTCCCATTATTTTCTCATTTTTTTTGTTAATGTGATGTCATCCGCCCATAAGTGACATCATTTTCTCTTTTCAATTTCCCATTATTTTTGGCCAAATTTGGGTGGAGTTTTTATAAAATAGGTGCTGATCAACTGCACCTTCTTCCTGGTTTAATTTATTTGCTGGAGTTCACTTAACCTGCACACACACTCTGGTTGCACGGATTACTTCTCAATTTAAGACATCATGAGTAAGTACCTTATTCGTTCTACTTCTTATAATGATGGAGTTCAACATAGTAACAGTAAATGCATTTTGCCATAAATTTAGCACTTAGTATCTGTTCTATTCATTAGCAATCAGTGTACCAGCATTTCCTGTGACCACTAGTTGGTGCATGACCTTGGCCTTAAGCCTTCATGCATTACTATATTTACTTTCAAAGCTTTAAACATTGTATTATAGTTTATTTATATTCACAATACATGCACTTTATTCATCAATTTTCTGCATTTTGCTCCTTTTAGCTCAGCCCACCAATTGTACCGTGTATATGAGGAGACGAAGCGTCATACAGTGCCATATTCCTCCTCACCCGTCTAGTGTCGCTGCTGATATTCTGGATTTTCTACACTTCCTGGCAGCTACTCAGTTTCAGCCTTCGCGTCCTGTCACTCATGAGCAAGGCACCCAGTCTCTCCCAGAGACTTGTGATCAGTCTACCCAGACGGGCGAGTCCTACCGTCTCTCCTCACCACCTCATCGTTCTTGCATCTCCCCATATCGTCCTGGTTCTCCGTATATTCCTCTGCGGTCACCTGTCTATTCAGACTACTCCGACTATACTCTCAACTATGCTCCTCCCGCACCTTCTACGGACATGGTGCCATCATACCTTTGGATAAGTGTAGTACTGTATTCTTTTCCCAATTTGAATAATAAATGCTCGTATTCTTGTTCTGTGTGGTCATTTGTCCTTGGTATACTAATTACTTCACAGGCATGTTAAAAATAGCAAGCATCCTCATGTAGTCACACTCAAACATTATTACTTTACATGTGTTCCTTAACCTAAGCACTCTCTCTGTCTTGCAGCTGCACTTCAAGGTTAGTGTGTGGTTACACTTAGTGCCATCACTCCATGAATTTTCCCATCTTGAGCACTGCTGTATGACTACTCAGTATTTTTATTGCATTGCTGTATGATTAACCATTATTCCTGCAAGTGCATCACGAAATAGTAAATTATCATCCAAATAACTGATAAAAGTAGCCCATCTTTATAAAACAGCAGATTCTCATCAAAATAAGGTCTTTTTCTCACAACATCCTCCTTCAATTTCATGCTTTTAATTTATCAGTGCCTAAAAAAATGATTTATTGTCAAAAAATATGAATAGAAATATTAAACATTCAACATGAAGTCATTTTCCTGGGATAGAGGTGATGATGGTAGATGAAATACATGAAGTCAGCTTTTCAAGTTAATGGAGAGTGATGTAGAGAAGCAAAGGCACGAGTGCAGGCAGCGTGGAATGGGTGGAGAAGAGTAGCTGGAGTGATTTGTGATAGAGAGCGTAAAGGGGAAAGGTTTATAAGACAGGAGTGAGGCCAGCTATGCTGTAGGGTTCAGTGATGGTAGTGCTGAATAAAAGACAGGAGGTGGAGCTGGACCTGGCAGAAATGAAAATGCTGCAATTTTCCCTGAGAGACAGAATTAGAAATGGATCTATTGGAGGGACAGCACAGAGAAAATGTTTAGTGATTTAAAGTGAGAGAGGCCAGCTTGAGATGGTTTGGACATATTAGAAGAATGTTCTAAGGATATATATACAGTATTAGAAGAAAAGAGGAAGGACAAACAGGTAATTTATGGAGGTGATGAGAGGACATTCAGGTCCAAAAACATACAGATTAAGTTATATGAATGTCGGTGTGAATGATTTGTTGTCTCTGTGTCAGCCATGCAATTGACTGGTATTGGTTCCAGGTTCCTGTGAACCTGAGATATGAGCTGTGTTCAGGTGCACTGGTATTTGACCCTGAGAGGCGGGAAGAGAGAGACACATGTCTTATATATGCTTTCTAAGTAACATCACTTTGCCAAGTTTGTCAGTACATAAAATGGGTGTGTTAGTGTATATTGTAACAAATTCCCACTTATCTTCACCTTTCTGTCCCTTCATTTCATTCAGTTCCGTTCAGTTCATTTTCTGTACCTGCTTAATCCTAATTTGGGTCGCGGGGAGGCTGGTGCCCATCCCAGCCAACTTCGGGCGAGGGCAGAGTACACCCTGGACAGCTCGCCAGGCCATCGCAGGGCAGAAACACGCTGACGGCTTTGCAGCTACTTTTGTCAAAAGTCAGCAATGGTTCTTTTACATGCCTCACACCATAGACAGTGAGAGACATGGCCGGCCTTTGAAAACCCAGTTAGCTCTGGGGGGGACAGTGACAGTCTTGTGCAGACTCGAACCCCCAACCTTTGGATCAGCGATCCAGCGCCCTATACCACTAGACCACCACTGCCCCTCGTCCCTTCATTTCTCAGAACATAAAGCAGGTGTTTGTATTAATCTATTAGTATGTAGTATTTATATTATTACCATGTATGCTAGACGGTACATTCAACTACATTTCTAATGGAGAAATAAACCAACATCTAGAACTCAGGTTGGAATAAAATGAATACAAAAACTATTTCAGTAATGTATTAAACCTTAGCAATACTGACTAAAAGTAAATGCTTTTTTTCTTCGAGTTTAAGTCGTTCACATCATTCTTCAGAATCTGCACATTAATGTTGAGAGCATTGCTTCAGTTTATTGATGTTGGAGGATATTTGTTTATGCACAGCTCTTTTGGGTTCCTGCCACAGTATCTCATTGGGAATGAGGCCTGGACTCTGATTTGGCTAATCCAACACCTTGACAGTTTGTATTGGGTGTTTGTGGCTATACGCTGTGCTTGGTTTTCTGCATGATGACTAAACATCTCCACCTTGGTCTCATCAGTCCAAACTAAAAGGTAGTTTTTCCAAATTCAGTTTTGCAAACTGAAGGCATTCTCTGGTTTCTTTTTGATGAAGTGCCACCCTTACCTTTAAGCCATAAGTCACTCATCATTCTCAATCTTCACTCATCTGCTACAAGGAAGCTGGAGCCTATCTCACCCGACACTGGGTGAAGATAGGGTACACCTCGAACAGCTCTCCAGAGCATCACAGGACCACCACACATAACTATTCAAAATTCACACCTTGGGGCAATTTGGAATGGCATAATAGACTTTTGTGTATGTCTTTGGACTGTAGGAGGAAACCAAAGACCAACTCACACAGGTACAGGAAGAGCATGCACACACCACAGAAATACCCTAACCAGGCCTTCTTACTGTGAGGTGGATATGCCACCAACAGAGACATTTGTTTGTGTTTTTGGATTATGATGATGTGATGATATGTGCTTACAGAATCCTGGGGGGTACATTATTTAGCTCTCAGGATTTTTTATATCTCTCTGCTCATTGAATGCTCTGACCTTAGAATGAAAGCTCTTGGGTGCCACTTCTACAAAGTAGGGCAAGTATTTTGATACCTCTCCCTTTGTAAACAAACATCCTTACTGTTGAGTAGTGAATTTCAAATAGTTTATAAATGGATTTACCATCCACTTTTCCACTCTATAAATTGGTGTTACACAAAAAAAAAAAACATTTACAGCATTTGGCAGACACTCTTATCCAGAGAGACTTACAATTATCATTTTTATACAACTGAGCAATTGAGGGTTGAGGGCCTTACTCAAGGGCCCGACATTGGTGATAGTGGTGATTGAACCACTGACCTTCGGATCAGTAACGCCTCCCTTTAGTGGATATTTTAAATAGTTTGGAAATGGATTTATGAGGAAATGGTCCTCTTCATCATCAGTCATCTTTCTCCTCCTTTTTCTCCTCCACTCCTCTTTATAATATTTCTCTTTGTGACACCAGCTCTTCCTCAACAGTCATCTTAGCACTCCTCTTTATCACCACTCATATTCTTCATTCAACTTCCTCTTCAGCCCGCCTCTTCATTATCACCCCTCTTCCTCTTTATTACTTCTCTTCATCATCATTCATATTTTTCATTTTCCTGTTTTCAGCTCATACTCCTCTTCCTTATTTCCTCATCATCACTCCTTTACCTCTTCATCACTCATCTTCATCACCTCCTGTGTGCTTTTCGTTAGTGTCTTCACTTGGACCCTGGGAATAATTTCTTGCAGCTATATATTTGTTATCGTTTATGTTATTGTAAACGAACACACAACTAAAGCAAGATGTAAAACAGGTAAATGAAATAAACCATACCTATGAGCTCAGGTGATTTCTCCGGGAAACTTTTATAAAATTAACTGTTACTGGAAATCACATTGATTTTAATGAAAATAAATTAATTAATTAATTTAAAAAAAAAAGAAGGAAAAAAAAGCAGTTCTGCTGTAGTGTTGTTTTGATACTGTATTAAGTGCGTTTGAATGCTTTGGAACACAGCCCGAGTCTCTAGCGTAGGGGCCTACGAGCTATGACGTCATTATGCAGTCTGGCCTAATGAGGTCGGGAGACGGAAGGGGGGCGGGACCAGAGCGGACTCTTGAGCTGTCAATCATAGAAGAGAGGCGGAAGTGGGGATTGGGATGGGGGATACAGTTTAGGCTGTCTTGACGAGGTGAAAT